>JABGLX010000083.1:0-120428 GCA_014281875.1 Nibea albiflora | reverse complement strand
ACTGACAGTTTAACCACATCCATTACCACTTTATTGGCAGTAATAATCATTAATAATAATTTTGTTTTTTATTTAAATAACATCATTTTAAATATCCAACCTTTAATGGTTCGGAAATATTAATGATCACAATTCAACATTGAAGACTAAAAATACGTACTTATCTCCACTTGGTTCCTTCACCAAACAGGATCTGTCCACATGTAACCACAGCACAGTAGTAAGACCCAGTATCAGAGGAGTCTCTTACAGTTTTGGACAGACTGTAGACACAGCTTCTTTGCTCTTGTTCATCACTGCTGCGATTGTAAGTGTAAAGGATGCTTGGATGAGAATCTCCTGATCCAGCTCTAAACCAGTACACATCGGGATCGCCTGGACACTGGGCTTTGTTCTTGGAGAGAACTGAACACTGAAGAGACATTTGATAACCCATCGTGACTGACTCTGTCTCAGGAATTTGTTCCACGAGGACAGATTTCTGCTGATTTTTATTATCTGTGTCATTCACAAAAAGACAAAGAATTAGATAGTTTAGGTACTGACGCAGCCAGAGAAAACAAATACACAGAAATGAACATACTTTACCTTTCACAGTCAAAACTGTGCCATTTGTAAATTCCATTGCGTATGCTGCTCCTGACTGACAGAAGTATGTTCCTTCATCTTCGTGGCTAACATTTTTGATGCTAAGAAAATACAGACCCTCGCTCTTTATGAGGTTAAATCTTGGGTTGTCAAATTGTCCTTGAAGTGACATTTTGTAAAGAGCTGCTACTGCAACAGTTTCGATCATATATCCAACATCTTCTTATACCAGTAGAACAGCCCAGCTTCATCTCCAGAGACTGGACAAGTTAGAGTCAAGTCATCACCAGGTTTCACCACAATCGAAGGGATCTTTTGAGGAATGCCTTTGGTTTGAGCTGAAGGAAAAACGAAAACATATCAGATACTAAGAAGAGGACAATTCAACTAAACAATTTTTCTTTTCACACAAACTATTTTTCACAGTACTACTCATTTCAAAGTAGACAAGAAGAAGTGTACTTACGCAATGTAGTGAGAAGAATCAAAGCAGCCAGTCTTACGATCATTGTGGTATAGTGACCTTCTCTTGTACAACTGATGCCTGTCACGAGGTTATCTAGGTTTATGAACTAGAAGTCATCAGTGATTGGCTGAAACACAGACAGTTCACGTTTCCTTAACTTTACCAAACCCACAATCTTGTCCCCTTTTCTTTCAGTGAGTGAGAAGTGAAGAATTGCTAAACTTCAGAAATAACAATGTAGCTGGTGATTGATTTGTCAGAACTTCATTTGGCATCAACTGTTCAATACTTCAATACTGGGCACGCTGCAGATATGAGTTAAGACTGCA
Organism: Nibea albiflora; assembly: GCA_014281875.1. Taxonomy (NCBI): domain Eukaryota; kingdom Metazoa; phylum Chordata; class Actinopteri; family Sciaenidae; genus Nibea; species Nibea albiflora. Next base: position 119,045 of record JABGLX010000083.1, on the reverse strand, counting down.
TCGGTCAATAAGTCATGCAGTTGATTAGTTCGAAATTCAGGATCTTGTTTACAAGTGAGGGTATTATGGACATCAAGATGGACCGGCAGACTGATGCAGTGTTAGAAGTAATACTTGACTGTTGTGGTGAATCTCAACTTCATGTTCCAACTCTGACTTATGCTGATGAGCTTGCAGTAGTGACAGATGAAAGAATGTGACTGAAGTACAAACGTCCAAAATGAGTTTTCTCTGTAGGGTGGCTGGGTTCAGCTCAGAGATAAGGTGAGGAGCTCTGACATCCAAAGGGAGCTCAAAATAGAGCTGCTGTTCCTTAGCATCAAAAGTAGCCAGCTGAGGCGGTTCGGGCATCTGAGTTTGGACGCTTCCTGGGTTTTTTCGGACACATCCAACTGACAGGAGATTTTGAGGAAGAGCCAGAACTTGCTGCAGGGATTAGATTACCCATCTGACTTGGGTAGCATCTGGGTCATCTGAGGGATTAAGTTTTTGTGACAGATCTAGTGCCATTGTGGGTTTTGTCAGGACAAAGACTCTCAGACTGATGCTCAGTCTCGCTACCCTTCTGCTTGTGTGTGTCTTCCAGTCTTTCTCTCCTCTCCCACCTTGTCCAGCATGCTACTGTTGAAGGCAAAAGTGATTAGTTAACAGGGAGTGGGTGTGCATCTCCCCTTGCCCTGCTCTCCTGAGCCATCTCAACACCTCTCCCCTGCAGCTGACGCACCGTGCTCCCTCCACATACCTCCACCACCCAACTTGGTGTGTGGAGGAGAGGCTCCCCACAGAGAATCTGCTTTGTCCACTGGACTAGATATGAGGCACCCTGTCGGGTGAGGTCAGTCAGCTCTGCAAAGTTGGAAATAATTCGCTGGTACTAGCCAGCCACCCCCAAAAACCACTGCACCTCTTTTTTGGTCTTGGGCCTTGGGCAGGCTGCAATTCGCTGCTGTCTTGACTACTGCAGACACAAGTGTGTGTTCACCCAAGTGTTACCCCAGATACTGTATGTCCCTCTGTCCAGCTGCACACTTCTTCGAGTTGGCCGTGAGCCCCACCTGCCTCACTGACTTGAGCACCGCAGCCACCTGCTGCACATGCTCCACCCAGCTGTTACTATGGATAATAACATCATCCAGGTAGGTGGCACTATACAGCATGCGGGAGCAGCACCCTGTCCATGAGGCGTTGAAATGTGGCTAAGGCCTTGAACAACCCAAATGGAAGCTTAACAAATTGGTACAAACCAAGTGGAGAAGGCCGTTTTCTCCTTAGACCCTTAGACTCTGGAGACAAGGGAATCTGCCAGTAGCCCTTGGTCAAATCCAGTGTTGTAAAAAAGCGAGCAGTGCCCAGGCGATCTAGGAGCTTGTTGACCCGGGCATTAGATAGGCATCAAATTTTGAAATGTTATTCACCTTGTGATAGTCCACACATAACCAGATAGACCCATCTTTCTTGGCTACAAGAATGGCAGGGCTACACCAGGCACTGTGTACACCCATCTTCAACATTGATTTCAATTCTGCCTGAACCACTTCCACCGATAGGGCCATGAACATACCGTCACGCCTGGGTGAGTTTCAACATGTGCGTCCTAACTTATCTCTCTCTGCAATTGCTGTACCAGGGAAACAGAACCACAGCCTCTCTCGAGCTTTTAAGGAGGATGGGGTGATAAATCCTTGTCGCCCCTCCCCTGTCAGATCGCACAAGCTCATATACAATGTCACCCACTTGCCGTGTGAACACAAAGAGTCCTTGCCACTTGGCGAGTAATTTGGAGTTGGAAGATGGAAGTTTTATCAGTTAGCGCGATACGGCGCCAACTCCACACACAATGCAGTCGGGGGCGGGGGTGATATAATGTGGCATGACTCATCAGTGTCTTGGTGGTTGAGTCTTAATGTTAGATACCAAAGAACTGCACTGCCCCGCCTTCCAGCCATGGACGTTTGCTGCATGTCTCTCTTACCCTTCATTTCCTGCCCATCTCAACTGTCAACTATTAAAGTATAACAAAAGATCATTACAGCTTGGGGGTTTTTTTTGTATTGCAAATTCGCTTATGGTCTGATTTTGACTGGGTAAAACACTGTTCATAATTTGCTACCTTCATGTTTCCAATTTGTAAAATCAATGGTCACTGGTTTGAAATCACACATCCTGTTTGTGAAACGTGTGAAATGTACGAAAGTACATTACATTTCTTATAGGAATGTTTCAAAAATGCTAAATAAATACTACTACATTAATCTGTCTATAGTCTCACAATACACTATAAACAACAAAACAAAACCACAGGCAACAGACAAAAGCTGTGGCTTGCCATTTCTCAGTATATGACCAGCTACTGAAGCTGTTCTTGGAAGAGACCTGTGCATGGACTTCAACAGGATATGTGGTGAGGTTCAAACAAAGGAAGTGTTACAAGGTGCATCAGAAAGATAATATTTAATTTGGTTTATACACCTAATTGTTTAGGTGTGCTGTGATTTTACATGCTTTGATACGTTCTCGTTTATAGTGTTGATGAATTACAGGAAGCTGTACTTAAACAGTACAGTATAGTTTTGGTTGAGAAGCAGCCAAGCTTTCTCTACTTACAGTACCGAATACACACAGTGTGAGTATGCATTTGCAAAACCGCAATTTGCATAATCATTAGACATTAGTGTGTGCTTGAAGTCAACATAAAACATGTTTTATTCTAATAGTTTTATTCTATTTTCACCAGTTTTGCTGCATGCACTGTGCATCACACTGCAAAGGAAAGGAAAAGGGAGGACTTTGAGTCAACCACATTGACCCACACACACAGTCACAACGTGATCACACTGTTTCCATCTGCCCTGCAGCCACTTCAAGTCCCTCTAAAAAACATCTTTGCCAAAGATAAGTCACCTCCATATGCTTTTTGAACTGCATGTTTCACTTTGACGTATATGTCGAGGAGCCCAAGGAAAGCCCCCCCTAAAATGACACGAAAAACTAAAGCAAGTAGCATAAGACATTTTGCAGCAGTAGGTTTAAACATTGATATGCTGACCCCCACCCCCTTCTTCAACTTGAAGAAAAGTAGCTGTGAAATCACTCTTTATTTTGGCAACCCAACCCTGCTCACAACCATGCTCAACTTTCCACCCATCACTTCTTCGAAACTGGTTACAGACGTGTGACTCTGTGATTAACATGTTGCCTCACAACAAGAAGGTCTAAAATTAAAGGGTGGCCTAACCGTCCTCCCCCACTCTGTCTGCTGTTGTCTTCTTTCTGTTTCACTACAGATGTCTGTGAGGGGCGAGTTTTGGTGGTGCATCTTTTATCCATTATCCATTCGTTGTCCACTCCTGGTTCGTTTGGCGTCCTCTATGATTCATTGTGATGATCTCTGTCATTATTGTTCTACGAAAAAATGTTTTAAAATGGGCTAGACAAAAAAAAAAAGGTGTTTGTGCTGCTTTTTAAGTAATCTGGTTTTCACCAATAGATGGCATGGGAGAAGAGCACATGATTTGAATTTGCAACCCAGTCAGAGAATGTGGGAGGTCACAAATAATGCGATGACTCCATCCATCTCCATTATCTGTAACTGCTTAGCCTCATCAGGGTCACAGGGGGGCTAGAGTCTATCCCAGCTGACCTTGGGTGAGAGGTGGGATCAGCCTCCTATGACTCACACCTATGGACAATTTAAAGACACAGATTAACCGACTAACCTGTTTCTTGTGGGACTAAGCCAGAGAGATACAGACACAGGGAGAACATGCAAACTCCACACAGAAAGTGGAGGTGTCTCGAACTGCATGTTAAGCAACCTGGTGAAAAATGTTACAATGTTGTTTACTGTAATTTGGTACCCACAGTATCAGCATGCAATTTACCATGTGCATTTTTTTCTGATGGCATAATTCAAAAACTTGCCAGCTGCCAACAGCCAAATGCTAAGAAGTGACAGCTAACATTACTTACTAGTCCAAGAGCAAGAAGCCCAGCTGTGCGTCTGTCTTTCAGTCTTTTATTTTATGAAGCTCTCGCTAACGATAAAAGGTCAGTCCCAGATTTACTCTTGTTCGACGGCCTCTTGCTTGGTCACTCTCTCCTTTTCTCTACATACACTATATTACCAAAAGTATTCGCTCACCTGCCTTGACTCATACTATGAACTGAACTGCCATCCCATTCCTAACCCATAGAGTTCAATATGATGTCGGTCCACCTTTTGCAGCTATTACAGCTACAACTCTTCTGGGAAGACTGTCCACAAGGTTGAGGAGAGTGTTTATAGGAATTTTTGACCATTCTTCCAAAAGCGCATTGGTGAGGTCACACACTGATGTTGGTCGAGAAGGCCTGGCTCTCAGTCTCCGCTCTAATTCATCCCAAAGGTGTTCTATCGGGTTCAGGTCAGGACTCTGTGCAGGCCTGTCAAGTTCATCCACACCAGACTCTGTCATCCATGTCTTTATGGACCTTGCTTTGTGCACTGGTGCACAGTCATGTTGGAAGAGGAAGGGGCCTGCTCCAAACTGTTCCCACAAGGTTGGGAGCATGAAATTGTCCAAAATGTTTTGGTATCCTGAAGCATTCAAAGTTCCTTTCACTGGAACTAAGGGGCCAAGCCCAGCTCCTGAAAAACAACCCTACACCATAATTCCTCCTCCACCAAATTTCAGTCGGCACAATTTCAGTCTGAAATGTACCGTTCTCCTGGCAACCTCCAAACCCAAACTCGTCCATCAGATTGCCAGATGGAAAAGCGTGATTCATCACTCCAGAGAACGTGTCTCCACTGCTCTAGAGGCCAGTGCGGAGACTGAGAGCCAGGCCTTCTCGACCAACATCAGTGTGTGACCTCACCAATGCGCTTTTGGAAGAATGGTCAAACATTCCTATAAACACTCTCCTCAACCTTGTGGACAGTCTTCCCAGAAGAGTTGAAGCTGTAATAGCTGCAAAAACTGGACCGACATCATATTGAACTCTATGGGTTAGGAATGGGATGGCAGTTCAGTTCATAGTATGAGTCAAGGCAGGTGAGCGAATACTTTTGGTAATATAGTGTAGTTTCCACTATCAATGTCAATATTGGGTTCCTGAGCCCTCCACAAGTCTGCAGGGGTGCTAATGTATCATGGTGAAAACGGATGGGGCTTGCATCCACAGTCCAAACATTAACTTTTGCCCTTGTAAACAATTTAACCACATTACGAAGGGCTCAATACTTGAGCCATATTACCATGAGCAGATATTACACAGAAATATAATTCTTTTCAAACATCTTTAACACCAGTATACATCCTATATGGTGTTGTTTGGTTTAGCGTCAGTAATACTGACCTTAATATTGGTCTGAAAAAGGAACATGACAATGGTAAAATGTGTTAAATATAGGTCATGCCAAATCAAAACACTATAACAAAATGTGATACCTGCTATTTGACTAATTCTTAAATCAATTTTACAAAAGCCTTTAAATTCTGTAGTACCAGATCGATGATGATACTTCTGTATGACATCATCACCTTGAAGGACATGTTCAGATATATTAGATGGCCTGAAAAAATGGTGATCAAGATCAATTGTAATCAGGCCCAACAGAGGACAAATACTACTTTAGCTGTTGTTGTTTATCACAGGAGAGGTATTGTTATCACCCACCATGAAACATGAAACCAAAGCTTGCTGCTCATGTTGTTTCATGTGTGTATTATTAGGTTGGTGAGATTGTTCACATTATTTCCTCTGTGGTAGTACAGTGAAACTGCAACATAATGAGAGGCCAATCAGATTGCTCTAAAATTGCCCACTCCCACTTAATATGATTATTAAAGTGAACATCATTTCATCATACAAACTAAACCAGCTGTCTGAAGTCGATCAACCAGAAAATGTTTATTATATTTTATGTACTTCTGATGCTCAGAGTGGGGCGTAAGTATGTGAAGAACTGTCAGATTTACATACATTTAATGTCTTACAGGAATTCAGAAGAGAGCATACATCCTTCTTTCTCACTGTACTTTTACATCATTTCTTTTCAGGATGCAGATATGATCACACGTTTGAGACAAAGACTCGTGGTGTTGGAGAATACGTGACACTAAAATGCCCCTGCAAGACTTTTCAAAGCCTGTTTTGGATCAGACTCATTCCTGGAAACCTTCCTGAAGTCTTAGGAAAAGCACTTAACTCCGAGGGTGTCGATTCTCGCATTACAACCACGGAAGAATCTGGAGCATTTGTTCTGCGTATTAAAGAAACAAAGCTAAGTGATACTGGAGTTTACTTCTGCCGCGCAAATGCAAAAAATCTTGACATTTCTGAAAAGAGCAGACCTGAAAGTTGAAGGTATATCAGCAAAACTAACTTACGTACCTCTTGCCTTACTTGATCATATAAAAGTTCACTTTTCACATAATTCAGAGGATTGTTTTAATTTTATGATTTTAATTTCTCCGGACCAGAACCTGGTATGACTGCAGTCCCGCCATCTGATCCAGTCCGTCCTGGAGGATCTGTGACTGTGACGCAGAGTTCAGTCCTCTCTGACAATAAAACATGTCCAGGAGACCAGACTGTGTGCTGTTTCAGATCTGAATCAAATGAATCTCATCTGAGCTCTGCTAACATTCCAGGAAACAATGTTGAAGAAAATGAAGTCAACCTGTGGGATTCGAAGAGGGCAACTATGACTATTTTGTTTTCGCTTGGTGCATCTTTAGTTATGAGCTTGATATTTATAGCTTTCATCCTTAATTCCGGGAAGGTTTGTGATTGTTACACTGGTAAGGAACTTTACTTATACATTGTTTTACTTGGGACAGAACAGAATGACTCATCTTTAAGTCAAATTAGTGAATCCCTTTTACTTCATTGTTACTGTCTTTCTTTACAGTATTTTATAATACATTTCTTTGTTTGGTGAACAGGCACTGTACCCACCGGTGGACTGCAAAATCAGGATTTAAAGCAATTTAAGGTAAGATGAACCTTCTATAAGACAGTTAGATACTTTAAGTTTTCTTTTTAAAAGTATTTATCATGAAAGTTACTCTCTCTAGTAACTTTCTCTCTACTCAAAAAAATCTGCCATATATTTCCTCAGAGGAACGAGGACACGTGGCTTTACACTTCTGTCGTGTTTACCGTAATGAAAAGTGGCAGTGGTGGAACGGTGGACGCAACATCAGCAGAGAGAGAGAGGATCTACGCTGCTGTCAAAGCTTTTCAGTTGGATTAGCAGCTCAGTCAAAGTTCTCTGTGTAAACTGGGTTATTATAGATCACTTGACCTGGAAAAAGAGATGTTTCAGATGATGAGGAATCAACTTGTCCGATTCTGTTGATGATGGACATAACTGGAAGTGGAAAATGGGTCTGGTCATTAACACCTATAACAGTCATTTTATTTTTATGTGATTTGACACATTTGTCCACATTCTAAACCACAGTTAAAGAATAAGTGTATCATCAGATGGTCTTTGTTTGAAGAGAGAGACAAGAGGACCAGTTATACTGACACACCAGCATTAAACTTAAGCTTATGCAAAACAAATATGGATATATTTGAAATTAGATATAGATGTATGATCAGTGAAGCCTGCAGAATGATTAGCAGTTCACTTTTTACCAGCTAATGTTTATTGGCCCTTCATTCAACAAAGCTAAGGTGCAGAACAACAGCTGTATTGATGTGTTAAGTTAGATAGAAGTTAGAAGACAGAGAATTTAGCAGGAAAGCGAACATGTGTTCAACTCTGCAGCTCCTCTCTTGCTGTTTAGCGGCTGCTGCCTGGCTCAGTGCGACCGGCTTCTGATGTTACAGCTTTATGCAATATTTGATTTGCTTTATTCAAATAAAGTATCGATCCTTTGACAAATGAATTCAAAACAAAAGAGAAAACAGCACAATGGATTCATAGATCAAATTTGTATGTTATTGTATGCAATTTTATTAAACTTTAAAAATAGTTTCTGTTTTTTTTTTTCAATCTCACTTTATTGTATTATATTTCAGCTTTCTACTTTTATTCACTTTTATTTTACTTGTATCATTGTTACCAGTATTATGTCTTATCTGAAATTCATTGGAAGAAAAACTACTCAAGTTAGTATTAAAGGTCCAGTGTGTGAGATTTAGGAGCCTCTGTTTACAGAATATGACAGAAATTGAATATAATATGCATAATGGTGTTTTCATCAGTGTTTAAGCACCTGAAATGTTTTATTACCTTGGAATGAGCCTTTTACATCTTCAGGCGCTGCAAAGTCTGTCACATTTCAACTGTAGCAGAGAACAGACAAACAGGTTCTAGGTACAGTAGTACGGCCTTTTTGCATTTTTTACATGTAGTGTAGTGTCTCCTCCACGTTAGGAAGTATAGGAGCGGTTAAGGTACACTGTTAGATGCCACTAAGTCCTACACACTGATCCTTTAAAGGCTACAACAATCCCTGGTGCTGCATATGACTATATGTCAGCACTGTCACAGCCGGAGCCTCTGTTATACCGAGGTCTGGCTGAATACTCTGTTATACCAAGGTCAATGTCATGCTTTCTTTTGTTTACATTTTTTTTCAGCAACCACACGGTTTAAATTAATTGTTAAATATATCAGCCGATGGTCATTTGAGAATAATGTTATATATTGTGTTAACATATTTAACCTTTTAATATACATTTGACTATGGTCTACTGTCTCAAAGTTAAACAATGGAATACATTTTAAACACATATAATAATAAATCAGAATAAAACAGGATCTGTCCACATGTGGCCACAGTGCAGTAGTAAGACCCAGTATCAGAGGAGTCTAGTTTTAGACAGACTGTAGACACAGCTTCTTTGCTCTTCTTCATCACTACTGTACTGTTACTGTTAGTATAAATCATGGCTGGATGAGATTCTCCCGATCCAGCTCTGAACCAGTACACACTGGGTTCACCTGGACACTGGGCTTTGTTCTTGGAAAGAGGTGAACACTTGAGTCACAGAGTCTCCCGGCTGGACTGGCCGTCTCTGGACTTTGCTTCACATTGACAGATGTGCTACCAACTGAGCTAACTGACACCCCGTCAAGTACATTTTTAACCTTGAGTTTATCAAATCACTGTAAGTCACTGTACATCAACTAAGCTCCCCTCAGCTTTATATTAAGTTTTATAGCGAGTTCCAGCCCACAGCTCTATTGTTTTGGTTCACTCTTACCACTTTGATAGTCTCATTTATGGCCACACCAGGCAGCTGTTTCCCCTCTCCCCACTGTTCACTACCTGCCCACCCCCAAACAGCATCCAGAAAATCTTATCTTAAACTGCTAAACGCTCCACTATGTTCTACAGTTTTTTTGCTAACTGTGTCTGATATTTCTCTAAAAACAGAGTGCGTATTGTGCTTAAATTTGTCAGGTGCCTCCGAATGGATGATAATGTTTCTTCCTGGCTGACATTAGGATGCAGGTCAACTTGCAACCAGATGTGGGTTTCCTGGTATAAATTGATTGAATTATATGTTGTTTTAGACTACACTGAGAGGAATTACTCCAGTTAGAGCAGAGATATTTGCAAATCAGAGAATAAACAGTTAACCCTCCCGTTGTGTGTGGAGCCAGAATGTGGGAGGTGCCAGAAGACAGAGGTTTTTTCTTTCCTTTTTTTTAAATGAACTGTTGTTTGTCCTCTACAATTTAGACTTTCTTACAACTGTGAAAGGAAACAACATTAATAAAAGCACATAATTATCTATGTATGTTGACGGTACATTCAATCTTTCTGTCAGGACTGTATAAAAATATCATACTACCCAATTAACTTCAACTCTGACATAACTTTCTAAAAGCCACCTGCATGTCTTTCGTGAAAACAAGCAAAGCCGCACGCAACAGCTACCCTGACAAAGCCTGCGGTGAGCCATTTCTCCACGCTTTGACCAACCATCAAAGTTGTTTGCTCAGAATAGACTTGCATATGGGCTTCAACAGGATGTGTACAAAGAGTAAAGTTGCAAGGATGGAAGCGCTACAAGAGGCCTCAATAAGCTAGTTTTATTTAAATCAGCTGAACTCATTGTTTTGTATAAACTAAAGCATATTATGTTTTAGTTTAACAGTTAAAGTTTATTGAATTATTCACTATTGATCACCATTTGGTTTTGAATACAAAAGCTGGAAAGTTTAAACCTCATCACGTCCCCAAGTGTGTCAAAAGATCACCAGTGGGGAAATGTCAGCAGTGGTCATATTGTGCAGATCCCAGATAAAGTGGGACAGTCCTTCTCATCACAAATGTTCATATAGATCTGTTTTCTCACCTGTCAGTGTTGTTGTTATTTATTAATTTGGTAGTATTGATCTTATTGTACCAAAAAGAAAATACACTGTATGAAAAAATGTGAGGGAATATTGATCTAAATTAATAAACCCCTTTGTTTTCATGATACTAAAACCTTGTATAGTCCTGCTGCATGTCTGATGTGAGGACAAGCAAACCCACATACAACAAGCTAAACTCAGACAAAGGCTGTGGTGGGCCCTTTCTCACCCCTTTGACCAACAATCGAGGCTGTTTACTCAGAACAGACCTGACGATGAGCTTCAACAGGATATGTAGTGAGGGAGGGGCTGCAAACAGTGTTCAAGCTAAGTATAGTTGCACAAATAACAAAGTATATATTTTTTCTTTTTTTTGTTTGTTTGTTTTTTTTAAAGATAGAGCCAAAGACATCAACATGCATCTACAAAATATGTAGTCCATGTTTTTTTTTTACTTCATTGATCAATTCCCCCACAGGCCAGTCCAATCAATGAATGTGACCATCAGCAAGACTGTCAAACCAATACAATGACACAAAATGGTCAGGACATAGAATGGCTGACTGAGTGAGTGTGTCCAACTATACTGTACCATTTATTTAGACCTGTAGATGTTCTGATACTAATAATATAAAGGAACATTATGCTGTCGTGTTTGTTCCACTTACCTATTTAACAAAAAAGAAACGGTAGAAAAGCGCTGTTAGATTCACACCTTCGTTTGAGGACAGACCACATCAGTGCTGAAGTTTCCATGCTCATTTGTTTGTCAGTGGGGTGACTGGTGAGTGTCCTTATCTCTGTGTGTTTGAGTATACTTGAAAGAATGTATGATTTAACAGATTTACTTTTCCCTCTGTCAGATCAACTTGTTCAACAATATGTTGACTCTGATGAAGGCCATAAACCACAACTAAAAAACTAAAAATGTTACGACAGTCCCTCTAGATAGATGACAGATGTATTTTCATTCTCTGTACATCTTTCAAGTCGGTGACTTTAGGTAGAAACTCCTGCTTTGAGTTTGTGGTGTTGTACTGGACTACATTATATTGTCAGTGTTCCTGTCCTGTTACTGTGAGGCTGTCAGGCACTGTACTACAGTACATGTATGTTATCACCTTGTGTTATTGTATTGTGGTTTTCTCACAGGTTCACATGGTTCACCCCCTCAGATAAAAAATATGCAGGTCAGAAAACTCTAAACGCCTCCAGTTGAATGTGTTTCCTGTGATACTGTGAGAGAGTCGCTCTGCTGCTGCCTTTCACAGCTCTCTGAAGAGAAGTGAAGTGAGTGTACAGGATGGATGGTTTAACAGCCCCCTCAACTCTGTACACTGCGCTCTTCCTGCTGATGTGACTGACAGGCAGAGTGGGCGGGTCATCGGTGATGATGTGGAGCAACTCAAATGGTAGGTACACATCATTTAAGATCACTGTGGCAAATGACTGAATCTCTTCTTTTTTTAAGACAACAAAAATAGAAATCAGATAGATCGATTAATTCCTCCTTAACTCACTGCTACACACATTTTGTAGGATTTTCTCTACAGACATATCCCAACATATTGTGTTCCTGTGATCCTGTCAGAGCTCTGCTGCTGCCTTTAACCAGCTCCCTGAAATGAAGTGAGGCCTCTGTGGGGGAATCCCTGTCCACTTCTTCCAAACTATGCAACCCTACTTCAATAAAAACTGGACTATCCCTTTAGCAGCAACAATGGCAGTATGTAAAGTCAGGGTATCAGTAATTTACCTGGAAGATGGCAATACGCCTTTATACAGCACGTTTTGTTTAGTTGTTTATATTTATTGGGGTTGTAGCCTGATTTCAATACTCCTACAATCCTACAATCCCAATAAATATAAACAAATGACAACAAAACACTAAAGAATTCCAGACCATAACTGTACAGTATTAACGCAAATTGTCTTCTCTTGATACATGAGCCCTGTGAGGTCATTTAGTGTGTTTCCTTATTAGCTGAACACATACAAGATCAAATAAATCACACCGTCAGTGTCAGTTAGACAAACCAAACAAAAGCTGATGTTGTTTCATGTCTTTAGGTTGGAAAGATTACGGTATTATTTCCTCTGTGGTAGTGCAGTGAGATGCCTACATAACAATGGACCAATCAGATTGCTTTAAATCTGTTCCCTCCCCCTTGGTATGATTATATTAAGGTGAATCATCTTCTATTAGGATCTAATTTTACTGTAGTCTCAAGTGGAATAACATGAAAATGCTGACCGTGTTTTATTTACTGCTGATCCTCACAGTGGGGCGTAAGTCAACTTTTGTCTTATAAATATATTTTCATATTCTTTCATCAGTTGAGCACAGGGCAGATATGAATCTATCTCTGTTGTTGATCACTGCTGTATTTCATTTTGTCTTTAGGATGCTCAGATGATCTGATCTTTGACATGAAGACTGTTGGTGTTGGAGAGGAAGTGAATTTGACGTGTACACGGCAGAAATCGATGCTGATCCCAGAAACTTTGTTTTGGATCAGATTAGTTTCTGGAAACATGCCTCAAATCTTGGGAGGAACATTTCACTTTGATTATAAAGGTTTTAACAAGACTCTTCACATGACAACAAAACAAGAACCTGGAACATTTCTCCTGCAAATTCATGAGACAAAGCTCAGCGATGCTGGACTTTACTACTGTATCAAAATAAACCGACTAGAAATGACATTTCTGAAAGGAACATTTCTGAGGATTAAAGGTAAACGCCATTTATAACTGTAATTTACATTTTCATCCAATTTTCTTACACAATATATGTGAAAAAGTACATTTCCATATTATTTTTGTTCATTATTTTCATTTTTTGTTTTTTCCAGGACCAGAACCTGATATCACTGCCGTCATTCAAGTCCCTCCATCTGATCCAGTCCGTCCAGGAGACTCAGTGACTCTGCAGTGTTCAGTCCTCTCTGACTCTGAGAATAAAACCTGTCCAGGAGAACACAGTGTGTTCTGGTTCAGAGCCGGATCAGATGAATCACATCCCAGTTTAATTTACGCTCATGGAAACAGTGGTGATGAATGTGAGAGGAGTCCTCAGACTCACTCTCCACAGAAATGTGTCTACAGCTTCTCTAAGGACGTCAGCTCCTCTGATGATGGGACTTACTACTGTGCTGTGGCCACATGTGGGGAGATATTATTTGGAAATGAAACAAAGCTGGATACTGAAGGTAACTGCAGAATATTTTAATACAAATCATTAATAATCCTTTATTCATTAAAAACTGTAAGGATCTCATCAAAATGGTCGTTAACTTTGGGTATTTGCTTCTTTCCTACTGTTTTTGTTGTTGTTGTTTCAGCTTTCATCAGGCATGATTTGCAGGATCCAGTTCTGTTTCTGTTGTGTGCTGCTTTGGCTCTGAGTCTGATCGTCATTGCCTACCTGATTTACACCATCAAGGAAATGTCTGATGGAAACTGTAAATATCTGATTCATCAGTCGTTTTTACAAAAGCTCACTTCACAGGATCTGTGTCAATATTTCTATTGCCTGAAATACAATAAATCAAAATTCAGTACTGATTTGCATGAATCAACTTCCAGCATCTTTCAAGTTTAAACCATGATCGTTGTATTTTTACAATACAGCTGCCGCTGTTCTGGAAACAAATGCTGCAACAGTTAGCGATCAGCAAAATCAGCAGGTAAGGTATACAAAGAAAAGATGACAATGGAAAAGCTGTTGGCATATGTGAATATTTACATCTGTCTTTAACATTATTCCATATATTTTCTCAGAGAGATGAAGACCATTTGGCTTATGCTGCGCCGACCTTCACCAAGAGGAAAGCTGGCAAAGCAGAGAGAAGGAATGTAAAAACAGCAGAGGAAGAAACAATCTACTCTGGTGTCAGGACTTTTGATTAACAATGGATTAATATTTGGTAACACTTTATATTAGGGAACACCACCATGAAATAGAGACCATAATAATTACCATAATAATAATGTGAATAAAGTGGTTATTGGGGCCTTGTAGTTAATGGTGAATATGTGTTCTCTAATCTAAAGTGTTACCATATTTTTTATCCTGAACATGGTTGAAAATATTCAGCTTCAATCAATATTTACATATGTTATCATTAAGTAATAGAGTAAGAGTGTACGTAAAACAGGTTAATCGTGTGGACCACTCACACAGGCTTTGTCTTACTTTGTGTAGATGAATGTAATTAAAGAAATGTAATTAAATTGATGTCTGTGCACATTTCCCTTTCTTTTTTAAAAGACAAACTCGCATTATAAGAAAGATACTACTTATTTAATAGAAAGCTATTTTTATTATACGGGGGTTTTCAATCTAGAAGTTCAAAATTGTAGTTTTCATGATTTAACACCAGATTTGATAAATTTGACTAATACCACTATTCTAATTGTTTCCTTACAAATGTTCTATCACTATGGCAATAATATCATTGTTGTCAATTCTTTTGGCCCTATAATCATGTAGTGAAACTCCCATATTGTGACAGCCATAAGACACACACACAAACACCACAAAAAAGTGGAGTTCTTCAATAATTCATTAACTCCCAAATAATCTAATCCCCATTTCACTAACAAAGACCACGCCAGTATGGATTTAAGTTTACACAGGTTTATTACATGTTATCAATAAGGATACACTGAGATGATTTGCTGTGGGAGGGAAGAAGTCAAGGGGTCGAGGGATAAAGGGATGACAGGATGAGGATAGAGGAATGGAGGGGTAGAGAATGAGAGAAGAAAATGGTGTCATTGCTAGATGGAGGTTTCTATGCCATAGAGCCCCAAGAGAGAACTTCAGCAGAGAAGCATGTGTGAAGAGAAGCAAGTGTGCATTTCTGATGTTGTTTGGATCGTTTCTAATGTGGACATGTGGGCGCTTCTGTGTGCAGAGTCAGTAGAAGATTGTGGCTGAGAACGTTGGAAGGGAATTGGAGGCTAGTGGCAAGAGTTTGAATTTCTGGAGGGAAAAGCTGAGAGAGAGAATCTGCAATTGTGTTTTGTGACCTGAGATGTGTGACGCTCGAATGATAAATTGGTGTTGTGCTGAAACCGGGGTGAGCATCTGCATGAACTGCATAATGACGCAGCAGGACCGTCGTTTATTAATGATTTCCACTGCAGCACTGTTGTCAGAGTGTATTGTGATAGCCAAAGAATGGCTGCTGTGATGATAGGGTACATTTCATAAATAGTGGAGGAAGGAGAGAGGGATGAGAATTTGGGTGGCCATTCAGCTGAGAACCACCTACCTCAGTAGCAGCCACTGAAGCCTGTGGGGCTGGCTGCATTGGTGAAAAACTGGATGATCTTCTGGGTTTGTGAAGTAGTCATTTGGTGCATCTGTGAGCCAGGAAGACGTTGGAAATGAGTAGAGAGATACAGTGGATTTTCTCTGTGGGTGGGGAAGCTTGGAGTGAGCTGGAGTGGGGGGCTGATGCTGAGAAATTCCAGGGATGTGCAGGAGGGCCCTCCATTTATATGGGGGAGAAAGGAATTTAGAAATCACGGAAGGCTGAAGTCAGGGTGGTGAGACCATGTGATGGGGGGAAAGAAGGTGGTGTGATGATCAGGAAGTCGTCTAGAAGGTGGATGAAGGTGGATGATGTGTGGTTGCTAATCAGAGTTGAACATTTTTGGGCTGCTGGTGACTCTGAAGATCAGGTGAATGGTGAAATAATATGTGCCCTTCCAGAGGACACCAAAAGGGTGCCAGTAGTCAGGGTAAATAGGAAGAACTTTGACGCTGCTGATGTCTGCCTTGGACAACTAAGCTCCTCAACCTGCCATCTCTCTCATCTTCACCATGAGAGAGATGGTGTGGTGAATGGCAGTATTGCATAGAAAAGTCTGGGCTGGGCATAAGACTACTGATGCTTGGGACGGTGGAGCTGTGAGGGGATTAGATTTTTTCCAGAATAGTAACTAGTGGCTATGCCGAATTGGGCAACAGTGGACTGGAAAATAGAGCGATCATGAACGTTTGAGGCTGAAGGAATGTTGGAGTGGAGAGAGGCGTCTGGAATTGGAACGTCTCTCAGGCATTGGAGACAGGATCTTACCCTGGTTGGAGCTGTCTGATGAAGACGGGTGTAAGCATCAAACAGCTAAACACAACCGTGGTGGCTGCCAAGCAGGGATTGTGAGGCACTGGGAATGCAAGTAGACTTCAAGAGTCTGAGATATTTCATCTAGTAAGTTGCTGTCTGAAGCGTTGAGAGCGAGCTCTTAATCCATGGTTAGAGGTAAGATTGCAGTTGTTGCGGTTCATGTGAAAACTGAGTCAAGGAGGGAGTGAATGGATAAGTAAGTACCTGAGAAATGGAAATGAACTGAATGAGTTTGAGGCGAGGTCCTTGTTCTTGAACCTAGTTATAAAATTCTATTTGAACATTCAACAGATGTTACCTTCTCTCTAACCAGTCCCATTTGGCCTTATATTTACTTTTAACACCTTATTCTCAATTTCTAAAGCATTTAACCTATTTATCCTTGTTTAAATCAACATAATTTAAACAAGGATACATTTTTCTCTACATCACCTCATGATTTTTTGTAGCTCCTCCCATCAGTTCCCTATGGTTTCATTTTGCATTGATGAGGTTAATTCTTATGGAAAAATGTTCCCACACTTAGTTTTTCTTTGGCAAATGAGCCATTTGCATTGTAACATTTGTTTTACCTTTACTTTAACAAGCAGTTTGTGTTGTTTTCATTATTAATTTTGTAGATGTTTTCATTTTAAGCTTCTCAGTGCCATTTTTATTAAGTCAATCTTCGATGGCCCTTAGGCAGGCTGAATGATGCCTGGGTCATCAAACGAGCTATCTGTAATGGCACCCACCTGTCAATTAAAGTGGCCACAGTGGTAATTATACATAACGATAACCTTAATATCACTTGAACAGTTGAGTTATTATAAACATATTCACACCACAGTTGTCCTTGACGCCAAATTAGCTGTGGAGACCAAAAATGTTTTTTGTACCAAAAACAACATTTCTGCTGTGAAGTTGGCCATTTTAATATGAGGGCTTATAGAGACTGACTTATTCTGTAGCCTTCTTCTGCATAGGCTTCACTTCAGAGCCACAGAGATTGCAGCTTGAGTGCCTCAGAGTAAAGCAGGAATGCCCCTAGTGGAAATCAAGAAAACAGCATGTGATTGGGGAAGCATGTTGAAAGTTGGACACAGACATGCTGTAAAGGCCATAGGATCAAAAATTTGGTTTTCATGAGTTTCATTTGTGCATTTTTGTCCCTAACAAGCTGTGCAACACTACTTTGATTACAGTATAGTAGTATTATAGTATTGTCGACTTACGATAGGAGCTGAGGTTGAAAATCAAAAATTAAAGAAATTGTTGGTGCATGCATTAATGCAGCCAAAATGATCAACTGGCTCTATGAAACTCTGCTTATTTGCTTTCTTAGCAGAACTGCTAGGCACTGTTACCTTCCTTGTTAGCCTAGCTACAAACTTACGGTCCTCTCTTTGGTCACTATAGGTTTTCTGAAAACAATCTAAACAAATATCTTTTGCTAGTTTTTACTCTGTTGGGTTATAGATGCTTGTATTCCATTCATTTGATGGCGTTTCATATTCTAATGTTTGTTTTTCTTTACCTATGGTCTGAGGACGGTGCATTTTTTAAAAACAGTTTGCAATAAGAGTGCCATATGCATGTTGCCTTTTCATTGTTATGCAAAATAAGTGTGAACATTTAGGAACTATAGAAATCTGAGACAATATGTCATGGTGCACAGCCCCTGCTATAGAGAGGGATGTCGCTGATTGTGGTTGGAAGTGTTCTGATATCTCACATAAAATACACACAAAGTATTTTATGTTGTAGAACCCAATCTTTCTCAGGAGGCAGAAAATCTTTCTTGAAACAATATACTGTGCAATATTAGCAGGTAACTACTAAAATGAACAGACTCCTCTGTCTTCGTGGTCTTAAAACACTTGTGAGGGTCTTCTGCATGTCTGTCATGAGAACAAGCAAAGCCACATGCATCAAGCTATACTGACAGTCATAGGCTGTGGTCGGCCATTTCCCCACCCTTTGACCAACAATTGAGGTTGTTTACTAAGAAGAGACCTGACGATGAGCTTCAACAGGATATGTAGTGAGGGAGGAGCTACAACAGGTTTCAGGCTAATTTTAGTTCTTGCTGTTTAATGTGCTTATTAAGAACAAATAATGTTTGTAGATTATGTTTATGAAACCAAAGATTGGTTTAATTGAATGTCCATCAATGCACAAGTGATGGAATGGACCACAATTCTACAAGTATGTATCTATTTATATAAATATAAAATCTATATAAATCTATTTGTAGATAATCAGGTAAACTTAATTTCAGATCACATTTCATCTCACGATTTCCTGATTTTAAGACCAGACGGTGACCAGTGAATGATTAGCACCCCATCCTGTTTATTAACTACTGCAATTTGTTTGTGATTATTCATAATATAAATTGATATAATATACTGGTCATGTTTTTTTTTTTTAAAAAACGATATATATCAGCAGTCAAGTGCAGCTTCCTGAGACTAAAACAGAGAGTGAGAAAGAGAGAAGAGCGCTGTTCACACTTTAGTTTGAAGGCTGACCACAACGATGCTGAAGTTTCCATCCATCATTTGTTTGTCAGTGGTGACTGTGAGTGTGGTTTGTTAGTCAAACTAAAAGCAGGACATAAAGTGTATGAAAGTATTTACTGCAACGCTTCTGTGTTAGATTACATTTTACAGTTGTTACTTTTCTTGTGTCAGATCAACTTGTTCTGACTTGTGGTCAAAAATATGTTGACCCTGATGAAGGCCACAAACCAAAACACATCGGTCTAACAAATGTTATGACAGTTTTGGCCCCTCTAGATAGATGACAGATGTATTTTCATTCTCTGTACATCTTTCAAGTCGGTGACTTTAGGTAAGAAACTCCTGCTTTGAGTTTGTGGTGTTGTACTGGACTACATTATATTGTCAGGTGTTCCTGTCCCTGTTACTGTGAGGCTGTCAGGCACTGTACATACAGTACATGTATGTTAATCACCTTGTTGTTATTGTATTTGTGGTTTTCTCACAGGTTCACATGGTTCACCCCCTCAGATAAAAATATGCAGGTCAGAAACTCTAAACGCCTCCAGTTGAATGTGTTCCTGTGATACTGTGAGAGAG
This sequence comes from Nibea albiflora, assembly GCA_014281875.1. NCBI lineage: Eukaryota > Metazoa > Chordata > Actinopteri > Sciaenidae > Nibea > Nibea albiflora. Next base: position 99,513 of record JABGLX010000083.1, on the reverse strand, counting down.
TCGCTCTGCTGCTGCCTTTCACAGCTCTCTGAAGAGAAGTGAAGTGAGTGTACAGGATGGATGGTTTAACAGCCCTCCTCAACTCTGTACACTGCGCTCTTCCTGCTGATGTGACTGACAGGCAGAGTGGGCGGGTCATCAGTGATGATTGGAGTCAATGGCGGGCTGATGATGGCTCTTTCGTCATTATGTATCAGCTTTTTTAAGTGTACAAACAGATCTATTACTTCCTCTTTAACTGAATTGCTGCAGACATTTTGTAGGATTTGCTCTTCACACATGTCTCAACATATTGTGTTCCTCTGATAGAAGCTGCTGCTCTGCTGCTGTCCCATGTGCAAAAAGCCAAGGTCTTGCTGCAGTGATGGTTGGTTCCATTCAGGCCCTGTGGTCTCTTGCTGCATGTCGTCCCCTCTCTTCTGCTTTCCTGTCCTGTATAATAAAAATATGTAATTGAGAAATATGTAAAGCATCAGAAATTAATCCAGTTTTTAAAAATAACGTGGAGTCTTTTGCAGTGTGCATCCGAAGTTGTTGGATGCCAGTTCAGGTAGTACAATCATGTCTAAGTTCACCAAAGAAAATGGCATTGGACATTTGAAACGTTCACTATTGAACACAAGGTTTTGTTTGGCAATGTGCTTTTGAAGATATCTGAACTGAATCATTTGGTTTTAGTGCAGCATGTTGCATGGGGATAATACCCATGAAGCTAACTTTGCACCTGAACACTCTTCATGTATGGGGGCGCATGTATCAAGAGAAGGGAACTGCTCTTGATACATTCGCCTGATGAGGTCATGTAGTGTGTTTCCTTATTAGCTGAGCACACAAGATCAAATAAATCACACTGTCAGTGTCAGTCAGAGAAAACAAACAAAAGCTGATGTTGTTTCATGTCTTTAGGTTGGAAAGATTGCGATATTACTTCCTCTGTGGTAGTGCAGTGAGATGCCTACATAACAATGGACCAATCAGATTGCTTTAAATCAGTTCCCTCCCCCCTTGATATGGTTACATTAAGGTGAATCATCTTCTAACGCAGTCTAAATTTCAGTGATCTCAAGTGGAATAACATGAAAATGCTGACCGTGTTTTATTTACTGCTGATCCTCACAGTGGGCCGTAAGTCAACTTTTGTCTTATGAATATATTTTCATATTCTTGCATCAGTTGAGCACAGGGCAGATATGAATCTATCTCTGTTGCTGATCACTGCTGTATTTCATTTTGTCTTTAGGATGCTCAGATGATCTGATCTTTGACATGAAGACTGTTGGTGTTGGAGGTCATGTGAATTTGACGTGTACACGACAGACATCAATACTGATCACAGAAACTTTGTTTTGGATCAGACTAAGTTTCTGGAAACATGCCTGAAATCTTGGGGGAGAACATATGTCTATGAGTGAAGTTGTTCAGAAAAACTCGGATAGCAACAAACAAGAACCTGGAACATTTTTTTCTGCATATTCAAAAGACAAAGCTCAGTGATACTGGACTTACTACTGTATCAAAATAGACCAACTAAGAATTACATTTTTGAAAGGAAATTTCTGAGGATTAAAGGTAAACACCATTTACATTTAGTAGTTTACATTTTCATCCAATTTTCACACATGTATATGTAAAAGTAAAGTAAATGTCTTTATTATATTTATTATTATATACTGTATATTATACTATTATTATAGTAAAATACATGGAGTCTCCTTTTTGTTTTTTCCAGGACCAGAACCTGATATCACTGCCGTCATTCAAGTCCCACTATCTGGTCCAGTCCGTCCAGGAGACTCAGTGACTCTGCAGTGTTCAGTCCTCTCTGACTCTGAGAATAAAACCTGTCCAGGAGAACACAGTGTGTACTGGTTCAGAGCCGGATCAGATGCATCACATCCCAGTTTAATTTACGCTCATGGAAACAGTGGTGATGAATGTGAGTGGAGTCCTCAAGCTCAGTCTCCACAGAAATGTGTCTACAGCTTCTCTAAGAACGTTAGCTCCTCTGATGATGGGACTTATTACTGTGCTGTGGCCACATGTGGGGAGATATTATTTGGAAATGGAACAAAACTGGAGATTGAAGGTAACTGCAGAACATTTTTAAACAAATCATTCATTAGAAAACTGTAAGGATCTCATCGAAATGATTGTTAACTTTCAGTATTTGCTTTGTTCCTACTGTTTATTGTTGTTTCAGCCTTCAGCAGGCACGTTTTGCTGAACATGGTTCTGTCTCTGTTGTGTGCTTTGGTTCTGAGTTTGATCATCATTGCCTTCCTGATTTACACCATCAAGAAAAAATCTGGTGGTTTTTGCAACTGTAAGTTTCTTAAACATCAATTTTACTGAAGTTAGCTTCACAAGATTTACATCATTTGTTATGTAGCCCAATATCCAATGAATCTAAAAACAATAAAGATTTTTATAAATTAACTTTCAGCATTGTTCAAGTTAAGCAATTATTCTTATTTTTAATACAGCTGCCACTGTTCTGGAAACAAATGCAACAACTAGTGATCCACAAAGTCAGCAGGTAAGGTATCCGATAAAAAGATGACAATGGAAATGCTGTTGGTACATGTTGATATTCAGTTCTGCTGTCTTTAACATTATATCATATATTTTCCCAGAGAGGTGAAGACCATTTGGCTTATGCTGCGCCAACCTTCACCAAGAGGAAAGCTGGCAAAGCAGAGAGAAGGAATCAAAAAACTGCAGAGGGAGAAATAATCTACTCAGGTGTCAGGACTTTTGGGACAGATTAACAATGGAATATTGTGGAAAATATTCTGTTTTCACATCAATATTTGCATCTGATATTTGTAACAATATTTAATTGGATCAACTTTAAAATATATCATTTTGACTCTGAGTTTAACTTTGAACTTTAACTGAGTTATGTGTTCATCTGTTTGCAATCATGTGTGTGTATGTCTCATATGCCCTGTTATTTTCTATGATGATGGAAAAAATATCCAATTTTTCTTACAATTTTAAAGTTTGTGCATTGCATAACATGTAGGTATACACACAGGTATACAGGTTTACGCTAGCACTAATACTGGCTTACTGAATAATTTGAAGGCTCTTAATCAATATAATGCAAATAAAAAAATGTAACTAAATTGATGTTTGTGCATGTGTCACTTTCTTCCTTGAAAGACAAACTTACAGTAGAAAGATAGCACCACTATAATTGAATAGAATATAAAACTAAAAACATGTTTGATTTAACTATTGTGCCTGAAAACTGTTCCGGTGGTGTAGATGTCATGTGAGATTACAAAAAAAAAAAAAAAAAAACATGTTACATTTGGAGAGGAAAAATGGGGGGGTGGGCACTGACAGAGAGTAATGCCTATATGGACAGCAGAAACAGACAAGCAAGCAACATAACCAGGCTCAGCAGAGGAAGCTAAGAAGACTGACTTTTAGTTGTTGGCGAGAGCTTCAAGAAATAAAAAAGACTGAAAGACGCAGAGCTGGGCTTCTAGATGTTGGACTTGTGAGTGATATTAACTGGCAGTTATGGCTTGTGTTGTTGCCCTTGACTGATGTTTCCACATATGTACATGTTTCATATTCTAATTTGTCATGGATATTGATTTGCATTTACAATAGCAAATGGCAAGTGTAGGTTACACCTCCACCGCTATGTATTGCCACTATGAGCTAGTGTCAGCTTGTATTAAAAAGAGTACTGTTAGATTCACACTTTAGGTTGAAGACTGATCACAACAGTGCTTAAGTTTCCATGCATCGTTTGTCTGTCAGTGGTGACTGTGACAGTGTGTCTTTATCTGTGTGTCAAAGTACAAAGCAGGACATGAAGTATATAAAAGCTGTCACAATCCACTCCCGGTCCCCTGCCTGCTTTTCCTCTACCTGCACCCAGTAACTTTCCCCTCCCTGTCAGCCCCTCCTCTCATCAGTCACCATGGTTTCTCCCGCCTCCCACACCTGCTCCTCATCAGTAATCACCCTGTATTTAAGCACCAACCTCCAGACACTCATTGCCCAGATTGTTCTTTGCGTCATGCAAGTCTTTCCAGCACTTTTGTCCGGACTGCTCTCCCGTTGCCGACCCTGCCTGCCTTTGACCTGCTCGTCTGTCTCAGCCCCGGTAATCACCTCAGCTTTTCGTCCCCGACCACGAGTTCTGCCTCAGTGTTTCTGGTGTCTGTCTGCCTGTTTCCCTGGCTGTTTGGAGATTTGCCCGGGCAGTCTGTCCCCCTGCTCCAGCTCGTTGCTACAGACTCTCCGACTGAAGTCAGGACTTATTCCCTCTCTCTCACCTGCCATATTGCCTGCTGTGAGTTCCTCAATAAAGAACATCACAAAGTATCCCTTGCTGTTGTGCTGCATTTGGGTCCTACACAAGCCCGTTACAAAAAGCATTTACTGCAGAGCTTCTGTTTTAAATTACATTTCACAGTTGTTACTTTTCTTGTGTCAGGTCAACTTGTTCTGACTTGTGGTCAACAATATGTAGACTCTGAAGGCCGCAAAACCACAACACATTAATAAGTGACAGTTTTGGTCCTCTAGATAGATGACAGATGTATTTTCATTCTCTGTAATACTATTTACCTTTCACCCTCCTCAACTCTGTACGCTGTGCTCTTCCTGCTGATGTGACTGACAGGCAGTCTTTGTGTCACTGTGGCAAACAGCTGAATACTTCTTTTTTTTTTCTTTTTTTTTAAATGCACACAAATCAAACAGATCGATTAATTCCTCTTTAACTGACTGCTACCGACAATATATTTATTCAGTGTCTTTTTTTTTTTTTTAATGGATATTTAGCGTTTGAAAGAAAAAGATCACTGTAAAACTAATCATCTGCTCGCTGAGTTCATTGACTTTGATTATAGGATGGCCGTGATGTAAAGAGCGAGCTTTATGGGTTTTGATCAGATCTAACATAATTTAATATGACCATAACAATTAAATGGACTTAATATGTGCAACAGGTACAGGCACTTAATAGCACAAAGAACACAGAGGAAAAAGGGTTGGACCAGCAGCCACTGTGGATTGCAAAAGATTTACATTTTGTCGCTCATTCCTTTGTTTTAGTTTTGATATATAAGTCCTACAGTCCTCAAGGGGCAATATGTAAGGCTGGGAGAAGAGGAAGTGTTCAGTAATTTTCAAAACATTTAAATGAAATTAACAGAATGTGGAGAAAAGAAATCATGTCAAAGACGACGATGTACAGTATTATGTTGCCGAATATCTACTGAAATCAGAATGCTATCCAAGCTAGCTGCGGTTCGTATTTTTCTTGTAATACCACTTTTGTCTCGACACGCGATAGTGAGTCACTGTTAGCATCTAGCTGGCCTCAGTCCAACATGAGGACGAAGGAGAAGAAGAAGAGAGTCAGAGAGGCTGGAGAGGCCAATGTTGCCCAGTGGCCACCCATGGTACTGCAGCAGAAAATATTCAAGAAGCCTTTTCTCCATAGATAAAAGAAACATCTGTAAAACCGTTGACACATCAAACTGCAAACAAAGTCAATTATGACTCTTTGTATAATAAAGTTTTTATCCATGGAGTTTTTATATTGGCAAAACTTCACTTCAGCCAAGAAGGTGAGTGTAAAATCTGTGAGCTGAGCGGGAACTAGAGGCTGGGGACGGCAGGAGAAGTACTAGTACGCATATTCAGTGGGCCACATAACCAAAAAGTAAACCTGAAATCCATCAAACACCAAGAGACAGCTTCTGAAGTCGGAGATCCCTGGACTGCTTGAGGAGAGAACTCGGCATCTTGTGGAATAAACACTCAGTCATGTTGGATTCTGCCTTGATCTGGAGGGGAATGAAGGAGGAGACAGCTCACTGTACAACATGTGCTGTATAGTCATATTGTCTCTTATTTCTTGAGTTTAAGAAAATTATCTTGGTCTATGACCCCTAAAAGGTAAAGTGAGCCCATCCAAACCAATGAAGTTAAGATCAAATCATCTATTGTTTCCTCTTAGTGTCAGTTATACAAACCGACGATGAAACATGAAACAAATGCTTGCTGTTGTTTCATGTGTTTATGTTGGAAAGATGGTTGATATTATTTCCTCTGTGGTAGTACAGAAAAATGCCAATGTTAAGACAGACCAATCAGATTGCCCTAAACTTATTCCCTCCCATTAGAAATGTGCTTTATGAAGGCTTATTGTCTCTTTTTTGTTTTAAGGGGAATTCTCTTGATACATGAGCCCTGTGAGGTCATTTAGTGTGTTTCCTTATTAGCTGAACACAAACAAGATCAAAATAATCACACTGTCAGTGTCAGTTAGACAAACCAAACAAAAGCTGATGTTGTTTCATGTCTTTAGGTTGGAAAGATTGCGATATTACTTCCTCTGTGGTAGTGCAGTGAGATGCCTACATAACAATGGACCAATCAGATTGCTTTAAATCAGTTCCCTCCCCCTTGATATGGTTACATTAAGGTGAATCATCTTCTAACGCAGTCTAAATTTCAGTGATCTCAAGTGGAATACATGGAAAAATGGTGACCGTGTTTTATTTACTGCTGATCCTCACAGTGGGGCGTAAGTCAACTTTTGTCTTATGAATATATTTTCATATTCTTGCATCAGTTGAGGCACAGGGGCAGATATGAATCTATCTCTGTTGCTGATCACTGCTGTATTTCATTTTGTCTTTAGGATGCTCAGATGATCTGATCTTTGACAATGAAGACTGTTGGTGTTGGAGATGATGTGAATTTGACGTGTACACGACAGACATCAAAACTGATCACAGAAACTTTGTTTTGGATCAGACTAGTTTCTGGAAACATGCCTGAAATCTTGGGGAGAACATATGTCTATGATGAAGTTGTTCAGAAAACTCGGATAGCAACAAAACAAGAACCTGGAACATTTTTTCTGCATATTAATGAGACAAAGCTCAGCGATACTGGACTTTACTACTGTATCAAAATAGACCAACTAAGAATTACATTTTTGAAAGGAACATTTCTGAGGATTAAAGGTAAACACCATTTACATTTAGTAGTTTACATTTTCATCCAATTTTCACACATGTATATGTAAAAGTAAAGTAAATTTCTTTATTATATTTATTATTATATACTGTATATTATACTATTATTATAGTAAAGTACATGGAGTCTCCTTTTTGTTTTTTCCAGGACCAGACCTGATATCACTGCCGTCATTCAAGTCCCTCTATCTGATCCAGTCCGTCCAGGAGACTCAGTGACTCTGCAGTGTTCAGTCCTCTCTGACTCTGAGAATAAAACCTGTCCAGGAGAACACAGTGTGTACTGGTTCAGAGCCGGATCAATGAATCACATCCCAGTTTAATTTACGCTCATTGGAAACAGTGGTGATGAATGTGAGAGGAGTCCTCAGACTCACTCTCCACAGAAATGTGTCTACAGCTTCTCTAAGAACGTCAGCTCCTCTGATGCTGGGACTTACTACTGTGCTGTGGCCACATGTGGGGAGATATTATTTGGAAATGGAACAAAACTGGAGATTGAAGGTAAATCATTAATAATGACTCATTTTAAAACTGCAAGGATCTCTTTTAAAAAATTACATTTCATTATTTGTTCCTGTTCTTATTGTTTCAGCCTTCAACAGGCAAACAGTTCTGTTCCTGGTGTGTGCTGCTTTGGCTCTGAGTCTGATCGTTATCAGCTTCCTTGTTTGTGCCATCAAGAAGAAATCCTGTGATTGTTGTAACGGTAAGAGATGTAACTCATACACTGATCTATTAAACAAAAGTTAACATCATTTCATTTACATATGTCCTGTGTACAACTATAATCTACAGTATCATTCATCTTCATACAGTAAAAGTCATCAGTTTCATAATCTATCATTTCTTTTTTAATAATACAGCTGTTCTCACTCTGCAAGCAAAACCAGCCAGTGGTGATCAGCAGGTAACAATTTGATGATGGACCTTTGAAAACTTCTCAGGATGTATTAAATCTGATCTCTCATTTATTTGCATTTTTGCACTTTTATTTCTTCAGGGAAATGAGGAGACTTTGGTTTATTACACCAAACTTTACCTGGAGGAAGCTGGCAAGGCAGGAAGAGGAAGTGCAAACAGCAGAGGAAGAGAGCATGTACAGTGATGTCAAGGCCTTTTTTAACAATCTATGGACTGGATTTACTTTTTGATACTCATATAACTTTTATGAACCACACTGAGTGGGAAATACATTGCTTCAGCAGCACTGACGCTGACATTTCACCTCAGAAATAAACCACATAATATCATCTGGATAACTTGAATGATGTTAAATGCAAAATATTAATGTCAAAAGTTCAATGTTTTGTCCAAACAGTTGTAACAAGGAAATCAAATATGATGCAAAAATCACCACATTTAATAGTTTCATGTTTTTGTTAATAGCCTGTAGCACGGTGCATTTCATTTTACCATATTGTTTAGTTACTGTGTGCGTTTTAGTATGAAGTTTCCTCCTGTGTTTGATTGTGATGCATGTTGGATGTCTTGGAAGACTGTTTGATTGAATATTTCATTAAATGCTGCAGAAATGCTAACAACATTTCAGCTAAGTAGAATCTCAGGAGATTAAAACACTGTAATAAGTTTACAGTTTCGTATATAGCATGAAATTATACGTAAATATGTTAATAAAAATCTGGGCCAACTTGTAAGGCCTGTGATGAACTGGTGATTTGTCCTGATTTATAGATGAGTTATATCAAGAGTCAGCCTCAGCACAGTCATGTCATGAATGGGAAATATATATAGACTTTTAGATATTTCTTTTTGTCCTTTTCAAGCTTTTATTTGACAGAGACAGCTAAAGAGTGACAGGAATGTGGGGAGAGAGAGGACGGGGAATGACATGCAGCAAAGGGCCGCAGGTCGGATTTGAACCCTGGGCTCCTGCAGCAATGACTGAGCCTTTGTACATTGGGCGGATGTTCTACCAAGTGACACCCTTAAAACTGTTTTTGGACAAGTCTGTAAACACGTTTATTCCTGCTGTGAAATTGAACATTTTAATATGGGGCCTTATGAAGACCGACTTGTTCCGTCATGTTCAGTTTTTGGCACTTCCAGGTTGGCTTGTTCTGTCATGTTCACAGCCACTGAGGTTGCCACTTGGTTGAGACATAGAGAGAGGGGAGCAGTGAGACAAACAGTGGTTTGAAGTGACAGCGAAGTGCTGTTTATGTGTCCACCACAACATCCCACACCTGTAGACGGAAACATGGCTCAAAAAAGAAAATTAATTTGTTCTTTGTTTTAAAAAGTTTTTCTAAAAGTATAGAGTATAGAGTAAAAGTAGTGACTTTCTTCTATTGACAGAATGTGCAAACTATGTGAACATTTAGTAACTTTAACACTGAGACAATATGTCAGGGTTTGTAACTAACACACTTTGTAAAAGCCCTCAACACATCTGTTGTGACAACAAGCAAAGCCGCATGCTACACTGCACTGACAGTCATAGGCTGTGGTCGGCCTTTTCTACACAATGTTTTATGTTGTAGACACAATCTTTCATTAGACACAAATCTGTCTTTCTTTAAACGATATACTGTGCAATGTTACATAATAGATAAATACTAAACTCCTCTGTCTTTCTGGTCTTACCACCCTTTGTAAAAGTCCTCAACACGTCTGTCGTGACAACAAGCCAAGCTGCATGCTACACTGCACTGACAGTCATAGGCTGTGGTCGGCCATTGCTCCACCCTTTGACCAATTGAGGCTATTTACTCAGAACAGACCTGACTGTGAGCTTCAACAGGATATGTAGTGAGGGAGGAGCTACAACAGGTTTCAGGCTAATTTTAGTTCTTGCTGTTCAATGTGCTCATTCAAAGAACAATAATGTTTGTAGATGAGTTTTTAAAGATGGATGCACTGCACCACGATTCTGCAAGAATGTAAAATCTATTTGCAGACAATCAGGTAAACTTAATGTAAGATCACAGTTCAAACTCCTGATTTTGTCAAAAAGACCAGACAGTGACCAGTGAATGATTAGCACCTCCCCTCTGACAGTAACTGCCAATGAAAAGGAGCAACCTGCATAAAATAAAAACAATGATGATATAGTGTGACTGAGAGTAATATTAATAATATAAATGAATGTAATATACTATCATGTTTTTAAAACTTACAGTGTATAACAGCAGTCAAGTGCAGCTTCCTGAGGCTAAAACAGAGAGTGAGAAAGAGAGAAGAGCGCTGTTAGATTCACACTTTAGTTTGAAGACTGACCACAACAATGCTGAAGTTTCCATCCATCATTTGTTTGTCAGTGGTGACTGTGAGTGTCTTTATGTGTGTGTGTGGGTGTGTGTTCAGTGCAAAGCAGGACACAAAGCACATGAAAGTATATGACAGATTTCACATTACAGTTTTGGCCCTCTAGATAGATGACAGATGTATTTTCATTCTCTGTACATCTTTCAAGTCTGTGACTTTAGGTAAGAAACTCCTGCTTTGAGCTTGTGGTGTTGTACTGGACTACATTATATTGTCAGGGTGTTCCTGTCCCTGTTACTGTGAGGCTGTCAGGCACTGTACATACAGTACATGTATGTTAATCACCTTGTTGTTATTGTATTTGTGGTTTTCCTCACAGGTTCACATGGTTCACCCCCCTCAGATAAAAATATGCAGGTCAGAAACTCTAAACGCCTCCAGTTGAAATGTGTTCCTGTGATACTGGGAGAGAGTCGCTCTGCTGCTGCCTTTCACAGCTCTCTGAAGAGAAGTGAAGTGAGTGTACAGGATGGATGGTTTAACAGCCCTCCTCAACTCTGTACACTGCGCTCTTCCTGCTGATGTGACTGACAGGCAGAGTGGGCGGGTCATCAGTAACAATGTGCAGTATCTGAAATGGCGGCCAAACAGTATATAAGATGGCTCTGTTATGCCAATATAGTTATTAAATACCCTTTTTGTTTACTAGCTTTTGAAGGAAAAAGAGCTTCTGTTCACTGAGTCGTTTGACTTTAAATTAAATATGGCACTGGTGTAAAGAAAGAGAAAATTATATGATTTACATCAAATCCAATCTAAGATCTTTTAATATAACTCTCTTAATGTAAATGACACAGACACATGCAAAGACACAAAAAAGGCTTGGATCAGCTGGATTGTAAAGGATTTCATTTAGCTTCAATTTTGATATATAAATCTGTTCACTTTTCCACTGTCTGACTTTGCTTGTAGTGTATTTGGTGTATGTAAATCCAGGTATGTGGTCACCACAGCTGTAGGAGGCATGGGCCACCTGTGTCATCCTTTTGTAACATATCTGGGGAACCCTGAATTGAAGCCTGTCCCAGCCCTACAGTCCATGGGACCCAACCTGAAGGATCTTATTTAAACAAGAACTGCCTGAGAGTCAAAACAGCTTGTGGTTTTGGTACTGAGCTTTCCTTGGTTGTATTTGTCAAATTCACTGTAAGCCTACGTCTACTTTTATATTGAGAACATTTCCCTCCCTCCGTTTTCCCAAATAACATCGTGCACACAGCATCGTTTTCAAAAAAGTTTTTGTTCTTGTACATCAATCCGCATAAATACGCCTGATGGTCATCTCGCCCTCGATGTAAGGATGCAGCAGGAGAGTACCAAGAGTGATGACCGCGACATCCTAAAATTTTCATGCCACTCCTCCGGGACAACCACTTAATTTTCAAAATTATCCCACCAGACAGCAGTCCGCCCGGGTCGGACCCAAAACCGGCAATGTTGGCGGTGACAGGAAGTGGCAATGTTGCTGACCTCTGAGCCCTCATTCGTCTCTGGTCATCGACATGATACATCAGCTGTGTATGCAAATGCAAACACATGAAAAGTGTTGTCTATGATCATCGTCATAGCAACAGGTAAACATTGGGCGCACTTTTGGCGCATCAGCTGCCTAAAACTCCGTTTATCTCAGTTTACACGCAAGCGCAAAACGTTTTCAACAAAAGTTTTCCAGAATCTCTACTCTAGTCGGAGTTTTTAGAAAGATTCGTTTTCAGAGGCGAATTCACCGCTTGCGTGTAAAAGATAGGTACAAACTAAGGGAAATGTCTCAGTTTTAGAAATACAGGGCCTAAATGTTAACAAGTAAGAAGTATATCACAGCCTGCTCTGCCCTTCACCTGCTTAGCCACACCACTAATCAGCTCATGTCCTTCTACCTGCTGCTCTCACCTGCTCACAATCTCCAATCTAGCCAGTATATATGCAGCTTCACCACCCTCACTCTTTGCCAGATTGTCTTCGCTCTCATGCCTGACTCTCCAGCACTTGTTTCCAGACTGCTTACCTGATATTGACCGAACTTGCCTCTGGCCTTTGCCTCTGCCCCGGCAAATCCACCAACCTTCTGTCCCTGACAATGAGTATTGCCTGCCATTCTTCCTGTTCCTTGCCTGCTTGTGGCTGTGTGGCGTTCAGCCCATTCCTACTCAGAAGGGAGACCCACCTTGCCTATTCTACTGTCGCTGACTCTGGCTCAAGGTCTGGATCCTCACCTGAACCAGAGTTTCACCAGCAGTGAGTTTGCTACAGTTCCCCCTCATCATACTCGTTGAGCCTGTTGAGAGCTTCTGGACAGTAACGAGTCCCATGCATCCATCACCTGTCATACTCACCTGGATCTACTTTTCTGTTACTGTCTTTTAGTCTGCTGTATTCCTGTGAGTCTACTGAATAAAGACCGTAAAGAACACTTGGTTAATTTGTGCTGCTATTGGGTTCAGTCCATACCAGTTACAAAGTATTGTTGTTGGAATGACCAGTTTAGGATTGTCTGTGCTGTTTTAATGTGTTTTTGACTTCATTTAGATATTATAGACTCAACTTTATTTGAACAGCTTCCACTGTACACAATACATCCACCATTTGTTACCTTTGCCGACCAGGAACTAGGGGCTAGAAAAGCTAGAATTTTTTTTTTTTTTTTTTTTGCCGTAACCATCAAGCAAGTAATTCTCATTGGACTAAATAGGCACCATCAAACAGAGTTGTGTTGGATTCTGCCTTGATCGGGAGGCGATTATCATCAGGAGGAAGGAGACAAAGTACTGTATTGTCATATTGTCTCTTCTTCCTTGTATTTAAGGAAATTCTCTTGATACATGACCCCTAAAAGGTAAACTGAGTCCATCCATCACTGACATTCACGTTAAGATCTCTCTTGTTTACTCTCTGTGTCAGTTATAGAAACCCAACATGAAACAAACGCTTGCCGTTGATGTTTCATGTCTTTAGGTTGGCAAGATGGTTGACATTATTTCCTCTGTGGTAGTGCAGTGAAACACCAACGTAACAACAGACCAATCAGATTGCTCTAAAATTGTTCCCTCCCCCATGATAAGATTATATTAAGGTGAATCATCTTCTATTAGGATCTAATTTTACTGTAGTCCCAAGTGGAATAACATGAAAATGCTGACCATGTTTTATTTACTGCTGATCCTCACAGTGGGGCGTAAGTCAACTTTTGTCTTATAAATATATTTTCATATTCTTGCATCAGTTGAGCACAGGGCAGATATGAATCTATCTCTGTTGTTGATCACTGCTGTATTTCATTTTGTCTTTAGGATGCTCAGATGATCTGATCTTTGACATGAAGACTGTTGGTGTTGGAGAGGATGTGAATTTGACTTGTACACGACAGAAATCATCAGGGCTCAAAGGAACATTGTTTTGGATCAGGCTAGTTTCTGAAAACTTTCCCGAATTCTTGGGAGGAACATTCGTCTTTGATTATGAAGGTGTTAACACGACTCCTCGCATGACAACAAAACAAGAACCTGGAACATTTCTCCTGCAAATTCATGAGACAAAGCTCAGTGATACTGGACTTTACTACTGTATCAAAATAAACCGTCTGGAAATGACATTTTTGAATGGAATGTTTCTGCGAATTAAAGGTAAACACCATTTATAATTAGAGTATTTATTATAAGTTCATATATGTATATGCAAAGAAAATTCCATAATTGTTTGTCTATACAAATTTCTATTTTTAACTATTTCAGTGTGTAAATCACATATATTCTTGTCTTTGTACTCCTCAGGACCAGAACCTGATATCACTGCCGTCATTCAAGTCCCTCTATCTGATCCAGTCCGTCCAGGAGACTCAGTGACTCTGCAGTGTTCAGTCCTCTCTGACTCTGAGAATAAAACTTGTCCAGGAGAACACAGTGTGTACTGGTTCAGAGCCGGATCAGATGAATCACATCCCAGTTTAATTTACGCTCATGGAAACAGTGGTGATGAATGTGAGAGGAGTCCTCAGACTCACTCTCCACAGAAATGTGTCTACAGCTTCTCTAAGAACGTCAGCTCCTCTGATGATGGGACTTACTACTGTGCTGTGGCCACATGTGGGGAGATATTATTTGGAAATGGAACAAAACTGGAGATTGAAGGTAAATCATTAATAATGACTCATTTTAAAACTGCAAGGATCTCTTTTAAAAAATTACATTTCATTATTTGTTCCTGTTCTTATTGTTTCAGCCTTCATCAGGCAGGATCCAGTTCTATTCCTGGTGTGTGCTGCTTTGGCTCTGAGTCTGATCGTTATCGGCTTCCTTGTTTGTGCCATCAAGAAGAAATCCTGTGATTGTTGTAACGGTAAGAGATGTAACTCATACACTGATCTATCAAACAAAAGTTAACATCATTTCATTTACATATGTCCTCTGTACAGCTATAATCTACAGTATCATTCATCTTCATACAGTAAAAGTCATCAGTTTCATTATCTATCATTTCTTTTTTAATAATACAGCTGTTCTCACTCTGCAAGCAAAACCAGCCAGTGGTGATCAGCAAAGTCGTCAGGTAACAATTTGATGATGGACCTTTGAAAACTTCTCAGGATGTATTAAATCTGATCTCTCATTTATTTGCATTTTTGCACTGTTATTTCTTCAGAGAAATGAGGAGACTTTGGTTTATTACACCAAAGTTCACCTGGAGGAAAGCTGGCAAGGCAGGAAGAGGAAGTGCAACAGAGGAAGAGAGCATGTACAGTGATGTCAAGGCCTTTTTTAACAATCTATGCACTGGATTTACTTTTTGATACTCATATAACTTTTATGAACCACACTGGGTGGGAAATACATTGCTTCAGCAGCACTGACGCTGACATTTCACCTCAGAAATAAACCACATAATATCATCTGGATATCTTAAAATATTAATGTCAAAAGTCCAATGTTTTGTCAAAACAGCTGTAACAAGGAAATCAAAAATGATGCAGAAATGGTTTCATGTTTTTGTTAATAGCCTGTAGCACGGTGCATTCCATCTTACAATATTGTTTAGTTATTGTGTGCATTTTAGTATGAAGTTTCCTGCTGTGTTTGATTGTGATGCATGTTGGATGTCTTGGAAGACTGTTTGATTGAATATTTCATTAAACATTGTAGAAATGCTAACAACATTTCAGCTTAGCAAAATCTTAGGAGTTTAAACAGTGTAATATGTTTACAGTTTCTTACATAATGTGATATTATATGTAAATATGTTAATAAAAATCTGTGCCAAAGAAGTTATTGTTACCTGTAAGGCCTGTGATGAACTGGTGATCTGTCCTGATTTATAGATGAGTTATATCAAGAGTCAGCCTCAGTACAGTCATGTCATGAATGGGAAATATATATAGACTTTTTTTTAAAGATATTTCTTTTTGTCCTTTTCAAGCTTTTATTTGACAGAGACAGCTAAAGAGTGACAGGAATGTGGGGAGAGAGAGACGGGGAATGACATGCAGCAAAGGGCCGCAGGTCGGATTTGAACCCTGGGCTCCTGCAGCAATGACTGAGCCTCTGTACATGGGGCGGATGTTCTACCAAGTGACACCCTTGAAACTATTTTTTGAAAAAGACTGTAAACATCTTTATTTCTGCTGTGAAATTAAACATTTTAATATGGGGCCTTATGGAGACCGACTTCTGTTCTGTCATGTTCAGTTTTTGGCACTTCCAGGTTCGCTTCACTTCACAGCCACTGAGGTTGCCACTTGGTTGAGACATAGAGAGAGAGGAGCAGTGAGACAAACAGTGGTTTAAAGTGACAGTGAAGTGTTCTCTGTGTGTCCACCACAACATCCCACAACTGTAGACAGAAACATGGCTCAAAAAAAAAAATTCTTTGTTTAAAAAAAAGTTTTTCAAAAAGTATAGAGTAAAGAACAAACCCTTTTCTTTTATTGACAGAATGTGCAAACTATGTGAACATTTAGTAACTTTAACAGACTGAGACAATATGTCAGGGTTTGTAACTAACACACTTTGTAAAAGACCTCAACACATCTGTTGTGACAACAAGCAAAGCTGCATGCTACACTGCACTGACAGTCATAGGCTGTGGTCGGCCATTTCTCCACCCTTTGACCAATCAAGGTTGTTTACTCAGAACAGACCTGACTGTGAGCTTCAACAGGATATGTAGTGAGGGAGGAGCTACAACAGGTTTCAGGCTAATTTTAGTTCTTGCTGTTTAATGTGCTCATTCAAAGAACAAATAATGTTTGTTTTTATAGATGAAACCAAAGATTGTTTTAATTTGAATGTAAATGTATTGATTCATTGACCACAGGCAGCAAGTCCATCACTGCACAAAGTGATTCATTAGACCACAATTATGTATGACCACAAGTATGTAAAATCTATTTGCAGATAATCAGGTAAACTTAATCTAAGATCACAGTTCAAACTCCTGATTTTGTCAAAAAGACCAGACTGTGACCAGTGAATGATTAGCACCTCCCCTCTGACAGTAACTGCCAATGAAAAGGAGCAACCTGCATAAAATAAAAACAATGATGATATAGTGTGACTGAGAGTGTGTGTCCAAGCATCCTGTTGATCAATTACTGTAATTTGTTGTAATATTAATAATATAAATGAATGTAATATGCTATCATGTTTTTAAAGCATACAGTATATAACAGCAGTCAAGTGCAGCTTCCTGAGGCTAAAACAGAGAGTGAGAAAGAGAGAAGAGCGCTGTTAGATTCACACTTTAGTTTGAAGACCGACCACGACAATGCTGAAGTTTCCATCCATCATTTGTTTGTCAGTGGTGACTGTGAGTGTCTTTATCTCTGTGTGTGTTCAGTGCAAAGCAGGACACAAAGCACATGAAAGTATATGACAGATTTCACATTACAGTTTTGGCCCTCTAGATAGAAACTCTAAACGCCTCCAGTTGAATGTGTTCCTGTGATACTGTGAGAGAGTCTCTGCTGCTGCCTTTCACAGCTCTCTGAAGAGAAGTGAAGTGAGTGTACAGGATGGATGGTTTAACAGCCCTCCTCAACTCTGTACACTGCGCTCTTCCTGCTGATGTGACTGACAGGCAGAGTGGGCGGGTCATCAGTGATGATGTGGAGTATCTGAAATGGCGGCCAAACAGCATATAAGATGGCGCTTTTGTCTTTGTGTGTCACTGCCAGGACTGGAATTTCGTCATTTTAGGGGCAAGGCCATTTGGCCTTTTGTGTTGTTAATTTTTTGGGCACCAAGGCCATAAAATAAAACTTTTTAAACTTTAAAAATATGGAACACAAAGAAAGAAATGAATAATTAGTTCTTCATACTTTTGCTCTTTTGATCTCCCAACTTTCCTGCCATTTTCTACTGAACGTCACTATTGGAAAAGATTATGCATGTCAGGCTTATAGTTTAGTAGTTTGGTTTCCCTCACTTCCTTTTTGTGTTCCTCCTAGGTGTCTTCAGGCCTGTGATTGTCTATTGGTTTCACCTGTGCCTCGTTAGCTCCTCCCCTGATGTGTATATAAGCCTGTCTCTAGATAGTCTGCATCCCTTTGTGAGTAGCTCTCTGATGTTTCTTCTTTTGTGATTAGTCTCTTCGTGTTTTGACCCTGTCTGTCCACCGGCACGCTTTTGCCCAGCGTTCTGTACCTCTCCCTGTTCTCACCGTGTTTTGGATTTTGGCCCTCGCCTGTTTTGTACTGTCTTTCTGCCTCGTGTTTTTGTACCTCTACCCAAGCTGACTGCCTTTTTGTGTACCATTCCTAGACTGTTTATAAACCGCCTCACTACACCCTACGTAAAAAATTACATGTTACGACAGGAACCAGCAGCTCGACAAAGGAAAAACTTGACAGCAAGCGTTTGTTGACATTAATGTTACAGGCTATGGTCGGCACGTTAAAACTGGGTCAACGTTGTAGTGATAGAACGTTTCTATACATGCAATTTAAGGTTAATTAACTTATGTTAATTCCTCTTATTCATTCACTAATTTAACACACTGTCTGGCCTTAGTCCCAGTGACTTTTTCCTCTCTTCAGTTCATTCCAACATCACAGCCTCGTGGACACGGACACAAGAGGGTGGGGGTGCGTTTCATGAAGTCTACTTGGCCGGTGATAGATTGGTGTCATTGCTGTCATTATAGCCTGTCCGAGCAATTCATGCCAGGCTCGAATCAAACCCACCAATTATGATGACTGTCATCAAAAGATGTTTTTTTTTTCTCAAAAGACGCAGGTGTCAGAGCTGCTAAATACATACTTTTTTAGGTGTACACATCAGCTATGTCAATTACTTCCTCTTTAACTGACTGCTACAGCCATCTCACTACAGACATTTTTTAGGATGTTCTCCACAGACATATCCCAACACGTTGTTACTCTACTGCTGCCTTTAACCAGCTCTCTGAAAGGAAGTGAAACGTCGCTCTACTCTGCTTCTCTAAACTGGGAACATACTAACCACGGTATACTGTCAGCAACACACTGATTATGCATAAGTACCTCATAAAACCTAACCTATCCCTTTAACAGCAACAACTGCAGGTTTATAAGATGCTGGGAGTCTGGGCACCCTGGTAAAGGCCTCGCTGTAGTGACTTTGGTTCACTTCCAGCCTGTGGTCCCATGCTGTGTGTTGTCCTCTCCCTCTATCTCTTCTTCCTGTCTTTCTCTTGTCCTGTATAAATACAAGCATAAATCCCTAAAAATATATAATAAATACATGTAAAGTAGCAGTATCATTCCAGTAGACAATCAGTCAACTGTTCTGCAGTGTGTCATTTATGTCCAAAGCTAATGTTGTAGTGCCAGTGTAGAAACTACTGTAACGTATCATTCAGCTAACATGGTGAAAAGTTTCACCCTGACTTTAAAGGCCCTGTCCACCTGTACAGGTCATCTTAGTTACCTAGTCTGATTTAGGTGAAGTTGCGCTGGGAATAATATGATGTCATCAAACTCGTCCTATTAGGCGTGATACAGGTTCAGCAAAACCAACAGAAGATGGCCGATAAGTCAATCAAGTTACAGTTTGTAAATACTCACACTGCTCTGAGAAAAGGTCTTAAACAATGTTAATTATAAAAGTTAATGTGCAGCCACCATGATATTTTCTAACCTTAACCATACCGTGACCAAACCATAAAAAAATAGCATCGAATGTTTGAAATGATCACCACTGAACATGAGGTTCGATTTGGCAAAATGCTTGTGAACTCTTTGAAGTGATTCAGTTGGTTTTATTGCACCATGTTGCATTCTGGATATCAGGAGCCAATTCTCCATAAGAAACATAAACAACAAATGACAACAAAAAGTAAAAATGTACATATCAGAAATGTGCTTTATGAAGGCTTATTGTCTCTTCTTTGTTTTAATGGAACTTCTCTTGATACATGAGCCCCATGAGGTCATTTAGTGTGTTTCCTTATTAGCTGAACACACACAAGATCAAAATAATCACACTGTCAGTGTCAGTTAGACAAACCAAACAAAAGCTGATGTTGTTTCATGTCTTTAGGTTGGAAATATTACGATATTACTTCCTCTGTGGTAGTGCAGTGAGATGCCTACATAACAATGGACCAATCAGATTGCTTTAAATCTGTTCCCTCCCCCTTGATATGGTTACATTAAGGTGAATCATCTTCTAACGCAGTCTAAATTTCAGTGATCTCAAGTGGAATAACATGAAAATGCTGACCGTGTTTTATTTACTGCTGATCCTCACAGTGGGGCGTAAGTCAACTTTTGTCTTATGAATATATTTTCATATTCTTGCATCAGTTGAGCACAGGGCAGATATGAATCTATCTCTGTGTTGATCACTGCTGTATTTCATCTTGTCTTTAGGATGCTCAGATGATCTGATCTTTGACATGAAGACTGTTGGTGTTGGAGAGGATGTGAATTTGACGTGTACACGACAGACATCATCAGAGTTCAAAGCAGCTTTGTTTTGGATCAGGCTAGTTTCTGGAAACATGTCTGAATTCTTGGGAGGAACATATTCCTTTGATTATGACGGTGTTAACAAGAGTCCGCACATGACAACAAAACAAGAACCTGGAACATTTCTTCTGCAAATTCATGAGACAAAGTTCAGTGATACTGGACTTTACTACTGTATCAAAATTAATGACCTTAGCCTGACGTTTTTGCAAGGAACATTTCTGAGGATTAAAGGTAAATATCATTCATAACACAAGTTTTCTTTTAAATCTAATGATCATGTATATGTAAACAAAGTATGCTTCCATAATTTATCGGACAATGTTTAATGGATATAAATGACCATTTTTAATTACGTTCATTTTCAGTGAGTAAAACATGTTTTTGTCATTGTACTTTCCAGGACCAGAACCCGATATCACTGCCGTCATTCAAGTCCCTCTATCTGATCCAGTCCGTCCAGGAGACTCAGTGACTCTGCAGTGTTCAGTCCTCTCTGACTCTGAGAATAAAACCTGTCCAGGAGAACACAGTGTGTACTGGTTCAGAGCCGGATCAGATGAATCACATCCCAGTTTAATTTACGCTCATGGAAACAGTGGTGATGAATGTGAGAGGAGTCCTCAGACTCACTCTCCACAGAAATGTGTCTACAGCTTCTCTAAGAGTGTCACCTCCTCTGATGATGGGACTTATTACTGTGCTGTGGTCACATGTGGGGAGATATTATTTGGAAATGGAACAAAACTGGAGATTGAAGGTAAATCATTAATAATCATTCATTTTAAAACTGCAAGGATCTCTTTTAAAAAATTACATTTCATTATTTGTTCCTGTTCTTATTGTTTCAGCCTTCAACAGGCAAACAGTTCTGTTCCTGGTGTGTGCTGCTTTGGCTCTGAGTCTGATCGTTATCAGCTTCCTTGTTTGTGCCATCAAGAAGAAATCCTGTGATTGTTGTAACGGTAAGAGATGTAACTCATACACTGATCTATTAAACAAAAGTTAACATCATTTCATTTACATATGTCCTGTGTACAACTATAATCTACAGTATCATTCATCTTCATACAGTAAAAGTCATCAGTTTCATAATCTATCATTTCTTTTTTAATAATACAGCTGTTCTCACTCTGCAAGCAAAACCAGCCAGTGGTGATCAGCAGGTAACAATTTGATGATGGACCTTTGAAAACTTCTCAGGATGTATTAAATCTGATCTCTCATTTATTTGCATTTTTGCACTTTTATTTCTTCAGGGAAATGAGGAGACTTTGGTTTATTACACCAAACTTTACCTGGAGGAAAGCTGGCAAGGCAGGAAGAGGAAGTGCAACAGCAGAGGAAGAGAGCATGTACAGTGATGTCAAGGCCTTTTTTAACAATCTATGGACTGGATTTACTTTTTTGATACTCATATAACTTTTATGAACCACACTGAGTGGGAAATACATTGCTTCAGCAGCACTGACGCTGACATTTCACCTCAGAAATAAACCACATAATATCATCTGGATAACTTGAATGATGTTAAATGCAAAATATTAATGTCAAAAGTTCAATGTTTTGTCCAAACAGTTGTAACAAGGAAATCAAATATGATGCAAAAATCACCACATTTAATAGTTTCATGTTTTTGTTAATAGCCTGTAGCACGGTGCATTTCATTTTACCATATTGTTTAGTTACTGTGTGCGTTTTAGTATGAAGTTTCCTCCTGTGTTTGATTGTGATCAGGAGATTAAAACACTGTAATAAGTTTACAGTTTCTTATATAGCATGAAATTATACGTAAATATGTTAATAAAAATCTGGGCCAACTTGTAAGGCCTGTGATGAACTGGTGATTTGTCCTGATTTATAGATGAGTTATATCAAGAGTCAGCCTCAGCACAGTCATGTCATGAATGGGAAATATATATAGACTTTTAGATATTCTTTTTGTCCTTTTCAAGTTTTTATTTGACAGAGACAGCTAAAAGAGTGACAGGAATGTGGGGAGAGAGAGACGGGGAATGACATGCAGCAAAGGGCCACAGGTCGGATTTGAACCCTTGGCTCCTGCAGCAATGACTGAGCCTCTGTACATGGGGCGGATGTTCTACCAAGTGACACCCTTAAAACTATTTTTTGAAAAAGACTGTAAACATCTTTATTTCTGCTGTGCAATTGAACATTTTAAATATGGGTGCCTTATAGAGACCGACTTGTTCCGTCATGTTCAGTTTTGGGCACTTCCAGGTGGCTTGTTCTGTCATGTTCACAGCCACTGAGTTGCACTTGGTTGAGACATAGAGAGAGGGGAGCCGTGAGACAAACAGTGGTTTGAAGTGACAGCGAAGTGCTGTTCATGTGTCCACCACAACATCCCACACCTGTAGACGGAAACATGGCTCAAAAAAGAAAATTAATTTGTTCTTTGTTTTAAAAGGTTTTTCAAAAAGTATAGAGTAAAAGT
Organism: Nibea albiflora; assembly: GCA_014281875.1. Lineage (NCBI taxonomy): Eukaryota > Metazoa > Chordata > Actinopteri > Sciaenidae > Nibea > Nibea albiflora. The sequence continues at coordinate 76,811 of JABGLX010000083.1, read as the reverse complement.
ATAGAGTATAGAGTAAAAGTAGTGACTTTCTTCTATTGACAGAATGTGCAAACTATGTGAACATTTAGTAACTTTAACAGACTGAGACAATATGTCAGGGTTTGTAACTAACACACTTTGTAAAAGACCTCAACACATCTGTCGTGACAACAAGCAAAGCCGCATGCTACACTGCACTGACAGTCATAGGCTGTGGTGGGCCATTTCTCCACCCTTTGACCAATCGAGGCTATTTACTCAGAACAGACCTGACTGTGAGCTTCAACAGGATATGTAGTGAGGGAGGAGCTACACGGTTCAGGCTATTTTAGTTCTTGCTATTTAATGTGCTCCTGCGAAGAAACAAATGGCTGTCTGTAGATGATGTTTTAAAGATGGATGCACTGCCCACACGATTCTGCAAGAATGTAAATCCTTATTTGCAGACAATCAGGTAAAACTATCTAAGATCACAGCTTCAAACTACCTGCTATTTGGTCCCCCAAAAGGACCAGGACTGTGACCAGGGAATGATTAGCACCTTCCCTCTGACAGTACTGCCAATGAAAAGGAGCACCTGCATAAAATAAAAACAATGGATGATATAGTGTGATGAGAGTGTGTGTCCAAGCATCCTGTGATCAAATTCATTACTTGTAATTTGTTGTAATGTTAATAATATAAATGAATGTAATATACTATCATGTTTTTAAAACTTACAGTGTATAACAGCAGTCAAGTGCAGCTTCCTGAGGCTAACACAGAGAGTGAGAAAGAGAGAAGAGCGCTGTTAGATTCACACTTTAGTTTGAAGACCGACCACAACAATGCTGAAGTTTCCATCTATCATTTGTTTGTCAGTGGTGACTGTGAGTGTCTTTATCTGTGTGTGTGTTCAGTACAAAGCCGGACACAAAGCACATGAAAGTATATGACAGATTTCACATTACAGTTTTGGCCCTCTAGATAGATGACAGATGTATTTTCATTCTCTGTACATCTTTCAAGTCGGTGACTTTAGATAAGAACTTCCCTGCTTTGAGTTTGTGGTGTTGTACTGGACTACATTATATTGTCAGGTGTTCCTGTCCCTGTTACTGTGAGGCTGTCAGGCACTGTACATACAGTACATGTATGTTAATCACCCTTGTTGTTATTGTATTTGTGGTTTTCTCACAGGTTCACATGGTTCACCCCCTCAGATAAAAATATGCAGGTCAGAAACTCTAAACGCCTCCAGTGAATGTGTTCCTGTGATACTGTGAGAGAGTCGCTCTGCTGCTGCCTTTCACAGCTCTCTGAAGAGAAGTGAAGTGAGTGTACAGGATGGATGGTTTAACAGCCCTCCTCAACTCTGTACACTGCGCTCTTCCTGCTGATGTGACTGACAGGCAGAGTGGGCGGGTCATCAGTCACGATGTGGAGTATCTGAAATGGAGGCCAAACAGTATATAAGATGGCTCTGTTATGCCAATATAGTTATTAAATACCCTTTTTGTTTACTAGCTTTTGAAAGAAAAAGAGCTTCTGTTCACTGAGTTGTTTGACTTTAAATTAAATATGGCACTGGTGTAAAGAAAGAGAAAATTATATGATTTACATCAAATCCAATCTAAGATCCTTTAATATAACTCTCTTAATGTAAATGACACAGACACATGCAAAGACACAAAAAAGGCTTGGATCAGCTGGATTGTAAAGGATTTCATTTAGCTTCAATTTTGATATATAAATCTGTTCACTTTTCCACTGTCTGACTTTGCTCGTAGTGTATTTGGTGTATGTAAATCCAGGTATGTGGTCACCACAGCTGTTAGGAGGCATGGCCACTTGTGTCATCCTTTTGTACATATCTGGGGAACCCTGATTGAAGCCTGTCCCAGCCCTACAATCCATGGGACCCAACCTGAAGGATTCTTATTTAAACAAGAACTGCCTGAGAGTCAAGACAGCTTGTGGTTTTGGTACTGAGCTTTCCTTGGTTGTATTTGTCAATTCACTGTAAGCCTACGTCTACTTTTATGTTGAGAACATTTCCCTCCCTCCGTTTTCCCAAATAACATCGTGCACACAGCATCGTTTTCAAAAAAGTTTTTGTTCTCGTACATCAATCCGCATAAATACGTCTGACGGTCATCTCGCCCTCGATGTAAGGATACAGCAGGAGAGTACCAAGAGTGATGACCGCGACATCCTAAAATTTTCATGCCACTCCTCCGGGACAACCACTTCATTTTCAAAATTATCCCACCAGACAGCAGTCCGCCCAGGTCGGACCCAAAACTGGCAATGTTGGTGCTGACAGGAAGTGGCAAAATTGCTGATCTCTGAGCCCTCATTCGTCTCTGGTCATCGACATGGTACAGCTGTGTATGCAAATGCAAACACATGAAAAGTGTTTGCACCAGAACAAATGCGACTGCTACTCTGAATGCTTCTATGATCATCGTCATAGCAACAAGTAAACATTGGGCGCACTTTTGGCGCATCAGCTGCCTAAAACTCTGTTTATCTCAGTTTACACGCAAACGCAAAACGTTTTCAACAAAAGTTTTCCAGAATCTCCACTCTAGAGTTTTTAGAAAGATTCGTTTTCAGAGGAGAATTCACCGTTTGCGTGTAAAAGATAGGTACAAACGAAGGGAAATGTCTCAGTTTTAAAAATACCCGCGTAAACAGGGCCTAAATGTTAACAAGTAAGAAGTATATCACAGCCTGCTCTGCCCTTCACCTGCTTAGCCACACCCCTAATCAGCTCATGTGCTTCTACCTGCTGCTCTCACCTGCTCACAATCTCCAATCTAGCCAGTATATATGCAGCTTCACCACCCTCACTCTTTGCCAGATTGTCTTCGCTCTCATGCCTGACTCTCCAGCACTTGTTTCCAGACTGCTTACCTGATATTGACCCAACTTGCCTCTGCCCTGGCAAATCCACCAACCTTCTGTCCCTGACAATGAGTATTGCCTGCCATTCTTCCTGTTCCTTGCCTGCTTGTGGCTGTGTGGCATTCAGCCCGTTCCTACTCAGAAGGGAGACCCACCTTGCCTATTCTACTGTCGCTGACTCTGGCTCAAGGTCCGGATTCTCACCTGAACCAGAGTTTCACCAGCAGTGAGTTTGCTACAGTTCCCCCTCATCATACTCGTTGAGCCTGTTGAGAGCTTCTGGACAGTAACGAGTCCCATGCATCCATCACCTGTCATACTCACCTGGATCTACTTTTCTGTTACTGTCTTTTAGTCTGCTGTATTCCTGTGAGTCTACTGAATAAAGACTGTAAAGAACACTTGGTTAATTTGTGCTGCTATTGGGTTCAGTCCATACCAGTTACAAAGTATTGTTGTTGGAATGACCAGTTTAGGATTGTCTGTGCTGTTTTAATGTGTTTTTGACTTCATTTAGATATTATAGACTCAACTTTATTTGAACAGCTTCCACTGTACACAATACATCCACCATTTGTTACCTTTGCCGACCAGGAACTAGGGGCTAGAAAAGCTAGAAAATATTGTTGCCATAACCGTCAAGCAAGTAATTCTCATTGGACTAAATAGGCACCATCAAACAGAGTTGTGTTGGATTCTGCCTTGATCGGGAGGCGATTATCATCAGGAGGAAGGAGACAAAGTGCTGTATTGTCATATTGTCTCTTCTTCCTTGTATTTAAGGAAATTCTCTTGATACATGACCCCAAAAAGGTAAACTGAGTCCATCCATCACTGACGTTCACATTAAGATCTCTCTTGTTTACTCTCTGTGTCAGTTATAGAAACCCAACATGAAACATAAAACAAACACTTGCTGTTGATGTTTCATGTCTTTAGGTTGGCAAGATGGTTGACATTATTTCCTCTGTGGTAGTACAGTGAAACACCAACGTAACAACAGACCAATCAGATTGCTCTAAAATTGTTCCCTCCCCCTTGATGTGATTATATTAAGGTGAATCATCTTCTATTAGGATCTAATTTTACTGTAGTCTCAAGTGGAATAACATGAAAATGCTAACCGTATTTTATTTACTGCTGATCCTCACAGTGGGGCGTAAGTCAACTTTTGTCTTATAAATATATTTTTATATTCTTGCATCAGTTGAGCACAGGGCAGATATGAATCTATCTCTGTTGTTGATCACTGCTATATTTCATTTTGTCTTTAGGATGCTCAGATGATCTGATCTTTGACATGAAGACTGTTGGTGTTGGACAGGATGTGAATTTGACGTGTACACGGCAGAAATCATCAGGGCTCAAAGGAACATTGTTTTGGATCAGGCTAGTTTCTGAAAACCTTCCTGAATTCTTGGGAGGAACATTCATCTTTGATTATGAAGGTGTTAACACGACTCCTCGCATGACAACAAAACAAGAACCTGGAACATTTCTCCTGCAAATTCATGAGACAAAGCTCAGTGATACTGGACTTTACTACTGTATAAAAATAAACCGTCTGGAAATGACATTTTTGAATGGAACGTTTCTGCGAATTAAAGGTAAACACCATTTATAATTGCAGTATGTGTTATAAGTTCATATATGTATATGCAAAGAAAATTCCATAATTGTTTGTGTATACAAATTACTATTTTTAACTATTTCAGTGTGTAAATCACATATATTCTTGTCTTTGTACTCCTCAGGACCAGAACCTGATATCACTGCCGTCATTCAAGTCCCTCTATCTGATCCAGTCCGTCCAGGAGACTCAGTGACTCTACAGTGTTCAGTCCTCTCTGACTCTGAGAATAAAACCTGTCCAGGAGAACACAGTGTGTACTGGTTCAGAGCCGGATCAGATGAATCACATCCCAGTTTAATTTACACTCATGGAAACAGTGGTGATGAATGTGAGTGGAGTCCTCAGACTCACTCTCCACAGAAATGTGTCTACAGCTTCTCTAAGGACGTCAGCTCCTCTGATGCTGGGACTTATTACTGTGCTGTGGCCACATGTGGGGAGATATTATTTGGAATGGAACAAAACTGGAGATTGAAGGTAAATCATTAATAATGACTTCATTTTAAAACTGCAAGGATCTCTTTAAAAAATTACATTTCATTATTTGTTCCTGTTCTTATTGTTTCAGTCCTTCATCAGGCAGGATCCAGTTCTGTTCCTGGTGTGTGCTGCTTTGGCTCTGAGTCTGATCGTTATCGGCTTCCTTGTGTGTGCCATCAAGAAGAATCCTGTGATTGTGTAACGGTAAGAGATGTAACTCATACACTGATCTATTAAACAAAAGTTAACATCATTTCATTTACATATGTCCTGGTGTACAACTATAATCTACAGTATCATTCATCTTCATACAGTAAAAGTCATCAGTTTCATAATCTATCATTTCTTTTTAATAATACAGCTGTTCTCACTCTGCAAGCAAAACCAGCCAGTGGTGATCAGCAGGTAACAATTTGATGATGGACCTTTGAAAACTTCTCAGGATGTATTAAATCTGATCTCTCATTTATTTGCATTTTTGCACTGTTATTTCTTCAGGGAAATGAGGAGACTTTGGTTTATTACACCAAACTTTACCTGGAGGAAAGCTGGCAAGGCAGGAAGAGGAAGTGCAACAGAGGAAGAGAGCATGTACAGTGATGCCAAGGCCTTTTTTAACAATCTATGCACTGGATTTACTTTTTGATACTCATAACTTTTATGAACCACACTGGATGGGAAATACATTGCTTCAGCAGCACTGACACTGACATTTCACCTCAGAAATAAACCACATAATATCATCTGGATAACTTAAAATATCAATGTCAAAAGTCCAATGTTTTGTCAAAACAGCTGTAACAAGGAAATCAAAAATGATGCAAAAATGGTTTCATGTTTTTGTTAATAGCCTGTAGCACGGTGCATTCCATCTTACAATATTGTTTAGTCATTGTGTGCATTTTAGTATTAAGTTTCCTCCTGTGTTTGATTGTGATGCATGTTGGATGTCTTGGAAGACTGTTTGATTGAATATTTCATTAAATGCTGCAGAAATGCTAACAACATTTCAGCTTAGCAAAATCTCAGGAGTTTAAACAGCTTCTTACATAATGTGATATTATATGTAAATATGTTAACAAAAATCTGTGCCAAAGAAGTTATTGTTACCTGTAAGGCCTGTGATGAACTGGTGATCTGTCCTGATTTATAGATGAGTTATATCAAGAGTCAGCCTCAGCACAGTCATGTCATGAATGGGAAATATATATAGACTTTTTAGATATTTCTTTTTGTCCTTTTCAAGTTTTTATTTGACAGAGACAGCTAAAGAGTGACAGGAATGTGGGGAGAGAGAGACGGGGAATGACATGCAGCAAAGGGCCGCAGGTCGGATTTGAACCCTGGGCTCCTGCAGCATGACTGAGCCTCTGTACATGGGGCGGATGTTCTACCAAGTGACCCCCTTGAAACTATTTTTGAAAAAGACTGTAAACATCTTTATTTCTGCTGTGAAATTAAACATTTTAATATGGGGCCTTATGGAGACCGACTTCTGTTCTGTCATTGTTCCGTTTTGTGGCACTTCCAGGTTCGCTTCACTCACAGCCACTGAGGTTGCCACTGGTTGAGACATAGAGAGAGAGGAGCAGTGAGACAAACAGTGGTTAAAGTGACAGTGAAGTGTTCTCTGTGTGTCCACCACAACATCCCCACAACTGTAGACAGAAACATGGCTCAAAAAAAAAATTCTTTGTTTAAAAAAGTTTTTCAAAAAGTATAGAGTAAAGAACAAACCCTTTTCTTTTATTGACAGAATGTGCAAACTATGTGAACATTTAGTAACTTTAACCGACTGAGACAATATGTCAAGGGTTTGTAAACTAACACAACTTTGTAAAAGACCCTCAAACACATCTGTTGTGACAACAAGCAAAGCTGCATGATACACTTGCACTGACAGTCATAGGCTGTGGTCGGCCATTTCTCCACCCTTTGACCAATCAAGGTTGTTTACTCAGAACAGACCTGACTGTGAGCTTCAACAGGATATTAGTGAGGGAGGAGCTACAACAGGTTTCAGGCTAATTTTAGTTCTTGCTGTTTTAATGTGCTCATTCAAAGAACAAATAATTGTTTGTTTTTATAGATGAAACCAAAGATTGTTTTAATTTGAATGTAATGTATTGATTCATTGACCACAGGCAGCAAGTCCATCACTGCACAAAGTGATTCATTAGACCACAATTATGTATGACCACAAGTATGTAAATCTATTGCAGATAATCAAGGTAAACTTAATCTAAGGATCACAGTTCAAACTCCTGATTTTGTCAAAAGACCAGAGACTGTGACCAGTGAATGATTAGCACCCTCCCCCTCTGACAGTAACTGCCAATGAAAAGGAGCAACCTGCATAAAATAAAAACAATGATGATATAGTGTGACTGAGAGTGTGTGTCCAAGCATCCTGTTGATCAATTACTGTAATTTGTTGTAATATTAATAATATAAATGACTGTAATATACTATCATGTTTTTAAAGCATACAGTATATAACAGCAAGTCAAGTGCAGCTTCCTGAGGCTAAAAACAGAGAGTGAGAAAGAGAGAAGAGCGCTGTTAGATTCACACTTTAGTTGAAGACCGACCACGACATGCTGAAGTTTCCATCCATTATTGTTTGTCAGTGGTGACTGTGAGTGTCTTTATCTCTGTGTGTGTTCAGTGCAAAGCAGGACACAAAGCACAGGAAAGTATATGACAGATTTCACATTACAGTTTTGGCCCTCTAGATAGAAACTCTAAACGCCTCCAGTTGAATGTGTTCCTGTGATACTGTGAGAGAGTCGCTCTGCTGCTGCCTTTCACAGCTCTCTGAAGAGAAGTGAAGTGAGTGTACAGGATGGATGGTTAACAGCCCTCCTCAACTCTGTACACTGCGCTCTTCCTGCTGATGTGACTGACAGGCAGAGTGGGGCGGGTCATCAGTGATGATGTGGAGTATCTGAAATGGGCGGCCAAACAGCCTATAAGATGCGCTTTGTCTTTGTGTGTCACTGCCAGGACTGGAATTTCGTCATTTTAGGGGCAAGGCCATTTGGCCTTTTGTGTTGTTAATTTTTGGGCACCAAGGCCATAAAATAAAACTTTTTAAACTTTAAAAATATGGAACACAAAGAAAGAAATGAATAATTAGTTCTTCATACTTTTGCTCTTTTGATCTCCCAACTTTCCTGCCATTTTCTACTGAACGTCACTATTGGAAAAGATATGCATGTCAGGCTTATAGTTTAGTAGTTTGGTTTCCCTCACTTCCTTTTTGTGTTCCTCCTAGGTGTCCTTCAGGCCTGCGATTGTCTATTGGTTTCACCTGTGCCTCGTTAGCTCCTCCCTGATGTGTATATAAGCCTGTCTCTCCCAGTGTGTCCCTGTTAGATAGTCTGCATCCCTTTGTGAGTAGCTCTCTGATGTTTTCTTCTTTGTTGATTAGTCTCTTCGTGTTTTTGAACCCTGTCTGTCCACCGCACGCTTTTGCCCACGTTCTGTACCCTCTCCCTGTTCTCACCGTGTTTTGGGATTTTGGCCCTCGCCTGTTTTGTACTGTCTTTCTGCCTCGTGTTTTTGTACCTCTACCCAAGCTGACTGACCTTTTTGTGTACCATTCCTAGACTGTTTATAAACCGCCTCACTACACCCTACGTAAAAAATTACATGTTACGACAGGAACAGCAGCTCGACAAAGGAAAAACTTGACAGCAAGCGTTTGTTACATTAATGTTACAGGCTATGGTGCGCACGTTAAAACTGGGTCAACGTTGTAGTGATAGAACGTTTTCTATACATGCAATTTAGAGGTTTAATTAACTTATATTAATTCCTCTTATTCATTCACTAATTTAACACACTGTCTGGCCTAGTCCCATTGACTTTTTCCTCTCTTCAGTTCATTCCAACATCACAGCCTCGTGGACACGGACACAAGAGGGTGGGGGTGCGTTTCCATGAAGTCTACTTGGCCGGTGATAGATTGGGTGTCATTGCTGTCATTATAGCCTGTCCGAGCAGTTCATGCCAGGCTCTGAATCAACCCACCAATTATGATGACTGTCCATCAAAAGATGTTTTTTTTTTCTCAAAAGACGCAGGTGTCAGAGCTGCTAAATACATACTTTTTTAGGTGTACACATCAGCTATGTCAATTACTTCCTCTTTAACTGACTGCTACAGCCATCTCACTACAGACATTTTTTAGGATGTTCTCCACAGACATATCCCAACACGTTGTTACTCTACTGCTGCCTTTAACCAGCTCTCTGAAAGGAAGTGAAACGTCGCTCTACTCTGCTTCTCTAAACTGGGAACATACTAACCACGGTATACTGTCAGCAACACACTGATTATGCATAAGTACCTCATAAAACCTAACCTATCCCTTTAACAGCAACAACTGCAGGTTTATAAGATGCTGGGAGTCTGGGCACCCTGGTAAGGCCTCGCTGTAGTGACTTTGGTTCACTTCCAGCCTGTGGTCCCATGCTGTGTGTTGTCCTCTCCCTCTATCTCTTCTTCCTGTCTTTCTCTTGTCCTGTATAAATACAAGCATAAATCCCTAAAAATATATAATAAATACATGTAAAGTAGCAGTATCATTCCAGTAGACAATCAGTCAACTGTTCTGCAGTGTGTCATTTATGTCCAAAGCTAATGTTGTAGTGCCAGTGTAGAAACTACTGTAACGTATCATTCAGCTAACATGGTGAAAAGTTTCACCCTGACTTTAAAGGCCCTGTCCACCTGTACAGGTCATCTTAGTTACCTAGTCTGATTTAGGTGAAGTTGCGCTGGGAATAATATGATGTCATCAAACTCGTCCTATTAGGCGTGATACAGGTTCAGCAAAACCAACAGAAGATGGCCGATAAGTCAGTCAAGTTACAGTTTGTAAATACTCACACTGCTCTGAGAAAAGGTCTTAAACAATGTTAATTATAAAAGTTAATGTGCAGCCACCATGATATTTTCTAACCTTAACCATACCGTGACCAAACCATAAAAAAATAGCATTGAATGTTTGAAATGGTCACCACTGAACATGAGGTTTGATTTGGCTAAATGCTTGTGAACTCTTTGAAGTGATTCAGTTGGTTTTATTGCACTGTGTTGCATTCTGGATATCAGGAGCCAATTCTCCATGAGAAACATAAACAACAAATGACAACAAAAAGTAAAAATGTACATATCAGAAATGTGCTTTATGAAGGCTTATTGTCTCTTCTTTGTTTTAAGGGAAATTCTCTTGATACATGAGCTCCATGAGGTTATTTGGGGTGTTTCCTTATTAGCTGAACACAAACAAGATCAAAATAATCACACTGTCAGTGTCAGTTAGACAAACCAAACAAAAGCTGATGTTGTTTCATGTCTTTAGGTTGGAAAGATTGCGATATTACTTCCTCTGTGGTAGTGCAGTGAGATGCCTACATAACAATGGACCAATCAGATTGCTTTAAATCAGTTCCCTCCCCCTTGATATGGTTACATTAAGGTGAATCATCTTCTAACGCAGTCTAAATTTCAGTGATCTCAAGTGGAATAACATGAAAATGCTGACCGTGTTTTATTTACTGCTGATCCTCACAGTGGGGCGTAAGTCAACTTTTGTCTTATAAATATATTTTCATATTCTTGCATCAATTGAGCACAGGGCAGATATGAATCTATCTCTGTTGTTGATCACTGCTGTATTTCATCTTGTCTTTAGGATGCTCAGATGATCTGATCTTTGACATGAAGAGTGTTGGTGTTGGAGAGGATGTGAATTTGACGTGTACACGACAGACATCATCAGAGTACAAAGCAGCTTTGTTTTGGATCAGGCTAGTTTCTGGAAACATGTCTGAATTCTTGGGAGGAACATATTCCTTTGATTATGACGGTGTTAACAAGCGTCCGCACATGACAACAAAACAAGAACCTGGAACATTTCTTCTGCAAATTCATGAGACAAAGCTCAGCGATACTGGACTTTACTACTGTATCAAAATAAATGAACTTAGCCTGACGTTTTTGCAAGGAACATTTCTGAGGATTAAAGGTAAATATCATTCATAACACAAGTTTTCTTTTAAATCTAATAATCATGTATATGTAAACAAAGTATGCTTCCATAAGTTATCGGACAATGTTTATGGATATAAATTACCATTTTAATTTACGTTCATTTTCAGTGAGTAAAACATGTTTTTGTCATTGTTTTTTCCAGGACCAGAACCTGATATCACTGCCGTCATTCAAGTCCCTCTATCTGATCCAGTCCGTCCAGGAGACTCAGTGACTCTGCAGTGTTCAGTCCTCTCTGACTCTGAGAATAAAACCTGTCCAGGAGAACACAGTGTGTACTGGTTCAGAGCCGGATCAGATGAATCAAATCCCAGTTTAATTTACGCTCATGGAAACAGTGGTGATGAATGTGAGAGGAGTCCTCAGACTCACTCTCCACAGAAATGTGTCTACAGCTTCTCTAAGGACGTCAGCTCCTCTGATGCTGGAATTTATTACTGTGCTGTGGCCACATGTGGGGAGATATTATTTGGAAATGGCACAAAGCTGGAGATTGAAGGTAAATCATTAATAATGACTCATTTTAAAACTGGAAGGATCTCATCAAAATAATTACCTTTCATTATTTGTTCCTGTTCTTATTGTTTCAGCCTTCATCAGGCAGGATCCAGTTCTGTTCCTGGTGTGTGCTGCTTTGGCTCTGAGTCTGATCGTTATCGGCTTCCTTGTTTGTGCCATCAAGAAGAAATCCTGTGATTGTTGTAACGGTAAGAGATGTAACTCATACACTGATCTATTAAACAAAAGTTAACATCATTTCATTTACATATGTCCTGTGTACAACTATAATCTACAGTATCATTCATCTTCATACAGTAAAAGTCATCAGTTTCATAATCTATCATTTCTTTTTTAATAATACAGCTGTTCTCACTCTGCAAGCAAAACCAGCCAGTGGTGATCAGCAAAGTCATCAGGTAACAATTTGATGATGGACCATTGAAAATTTTCAGGATGTATTAAATCTGATCTCTCATTTATTTGCATTTTTGCACTTTTATTTCTTCAGGGAAATGAGGAGACTTTGGTTTATTACACCAAACTTTACCTGGAGGAAAGCTGGCAAGGCAGGAAGAGGAAGTGCAACAGCAGAGGAAGAGAGCATGTACAGTGATGTCAAGGCCTTTTTTAACAATCTATGCACTGGATTTACTTTTTGATACTCATATAACTTTTATTAACCACACTAAGTGGGAAATACATTGCTTCAGCAGCACTGACGCTGACATTTCACCTCAGAAATAAACCACATGATATCTGTTTGATCGTATTTCTCATGAAACGTTGTAGAAATGGTAACAGCATCTCAGCTAAGCAAAATCTCAGGAGGTTAAAACAGTGTAATAAGTTTACAGTTTCTTACATAATGTGATATTATATGTAAATATGTTAACAAAAATCTGGGCCAAAGAAGTTATTGTTACCTGTAAGGCCTGTGATGAACTGGTGATCTGTCCTGGGTATACCGCATGACTGTTACATTACAGATGATTTATAAATGAGTTATATCAAGAGTCAACCTCAGTACAGTCATGTCATGAACGGGAAATGTATAGAGATTTTTTTTAAAGATATTTCTTTTTGTCCTTTTCAAGTTTTTATTTGACAGAGACAGCTAAAGAGTGACAGGAATGTGGGGAGAGAGAAAAAGGGAGAGAAAAATGTCAGGTCAGCTTTGAACACTGGGCTGCTGCGGCAATGACTAAGCTTTGTATATGGGGTGGATACTCTACCAAGTGAGCTAACCGACAACCCTGAAACTGTTTTTTGTACAAGTCTGTAAACACGTTTATTTCTGCTGTGAAATTGAACATTTTAATATGGGCCTTATGGAGACCGACTTGTTCCGTCATGTTCAGTTTTTGGCCCTTCCAGGTTGGCTTCACTTCACAGCCACTGAGGTTGCCACTTGGTTGAGACATAGAGAGAGAGGAGCAGTGAGAGACAGCGGTTTAAAGTGACAGTGAAGTGCTGTTTATGTGTCCACCACAACATCCCACACCTGTAGACGGAAACATGGCTCAAAAAAGAAAATTAATTTGTTCTTTGTTTTAAAAAGTTTTTCAAAAACTATAGAGTAAAAATGACTTTCTTCTTCTATTGAGAGAATGTGCAAACTATGTGAACATTTAGTGACTTTAACAGACTGAGGCAATATGTCAGGGTGCACAGCCCCTGCTCTGCCTATAGAGAGGGATGATGCTGGTTGTGGTTGGCACCTTACGTAAAATACACAATGTTTTATGTTGTAGACACAATCTTTCATTAGACACAAATCTGTCTTTCTTTAAACGATATACTGTGCAATGTTACATAATAGATAAATACTACACTCTTCCTTGTCTTTCTGGTTTAACCACCCATTGTAAAAGTCCTCAACACGTCTGTCGTGACAACAAGCCAAGCCGCATGCTACACTGCACTGACAGTCATAGGCTGTGGTGGACCATTTCTCCACCCTTTGACCAACCGAGGCTATTTACTCAGAACAGACCTGACTGTGAGCTTCAACAGGATATGTAGTGAGGGAGGAGCTACAACAGGTTTCAGGCTAATTTTAGTTCTTGCTGTTTAATGTGCTCATGCAAAGAACAAATAATGTTTGTAGATGATGTTTTTAAAGATGAAACCAAAGATAGTTTTAATTTGAATGTAAATGTATTGATTCATTGACCAAAGGCTGCAAGTCCATCACTGCACAAAGTGATTCATTAGACCACAATTATGTATGACCACAAGTATGTAAAATCTATTTTCAGATAATCAGGTGAACTTAATCTAAGATCACAGGTCAAACTCCTGATTTTGTCAAAAAGACCAGACTGTGACCAGTGAATGATTAGCACCTCCCCTCTGAATGTAATATACTATCATGTTTTTAAAGCATACAGTATATAACAGCAGTCAAGTGCAGCTTCCTGAGGCTAAAACAGAGAGTGAGAAAGAGAGAAGAGCGCTGTTAGATTCGCACTTTATTTTGAAGACCGACCACAACAATGCTGAAATTTCCATCCATCATTTGTTTGTCAGTGGTGACTGTGAGTGTCTTTATCTCTGTGTGTGTTCAGTACAAAGCAGGACACAAAGCACATGAAAGTATATGACAGATTTCACAGTTGTTACCTTTCTTGTGTCAGATCGACTTGTTCGGACTTGTGGTCAAAAATATGTTAATCCTGATGAAGGCCACAAACCACAACACATTGGTCTAAGAAACGTTATGACAGTTTTGGCACTCTAGATCAGGCATGGGTAAACTGTTCCACAAAGGGCCGATGTGGCTGCATGTTTTCTTTCCAACCAAGCAGCAGCACACCAGACTTGACTCATTTAATCAACTGATCTCAGTCTTCAGAGAGTTGATTGGTCGAACTGTGTGCTGCTGGTTGGTTGGAACAAAAACCTGCAGGCACACCGGCCCTTTATGGAACAGTTTGCCCATGCCTGCTCTAGATAGATGACAGATGTATTTTCATTCTCTGTACATCTTTCAAGTCGGTGACTTTAGATAAGAAACTCCTGCTTTGAGTTTGTGGTGTTGTACTGGACTACATTATATTGTCAGGTGTTCCTGTCCCTGTTACTGTGAGGCTGTCAGGCACTGTACATACAGTACATGTATGTTAATCACCTTGTTGTTATTGTATTTGTGGTTTTCTCACAGGTTCACATGGTTCACCCCCTCAGATAAAATATGCAGGTCAGAAACTCTAAACGCCTCCAGTTGAATGTGTTCCTGTGATACTGTGAGAGAGTCGCTCTGCTGCTGCCTTTCACAGCTCTCTGAAGAGAAGTGAAGTGAGTGTACAGGATGGATGGTTTAACAGCCCTCCTCAACTCTGTACACTGCGCTCTTCCTGCTGATGTGACTGACAGGCAGAGTGGGCGGGTCATCAGTGATGATTTGGAGTATCTGAAATGGCGGCCGAACAGCCTATAAGATGGCTCTTTTGTCTTTGTGTGTCACTGCAGCAAACTGCTAAATACATACTTTTTTAGGTGTACACATCAGATATATCGATTACTTCCTCTTTAACTGACTGCTACAGCCATCTCTCCACAGACATATCCCAACACACTGTGTTGCTCCACTGCTGCCTTTACACTTCTGAAAGGAAGTGAAACTTCGCTCTAGTCTGCTTCTCTAAACTGGGAACATACTGACCACGATATACTGTCAGCAACACACTGATTATGCATAAGTACCTCATATAACCCAACCTATCCCTTTAACAGCAACAACTGCAGGTTTATAAGATGCTGGGAGTCTGGGCACCCTGGTAAAGGCCTTGCTGTAGTGACTTTGGTTCACTTCCAGCCTGTGGTCCCATGCTGTGTGTTCCCCTACCTCTTTCTCTTCTTTTCTGTCTTTCTCTTGTCCTGTATAAATAAAAGCATAAATGCCCCCAAATATATAATAAATAAATGTAAAGTAGCAGTATTAATCCAGTAGACAATCAGTCAACTGTTCTGTAGTGTGTCATTTATGTCCAAAGCTAATGTTGTAGTGCCAGTGTAGAAACTACTGTAACGTATCATTCAGCTAACATGGTGAAAAGTTTCACCCTGACTTTAAAGGCCCTGTCCACCTGTACAGGTCATCTTAGTTACCTAGTCTGATTTAGGTGAAGTTACGCTGGGGATAATACGATGTCATCACGCCTAATAGGACAACCAGTGTCCTATTAGGACTAATAGGACAACCAGTGTCCTATTAGGCGTGATACAGGTCAGCAAAACCAACAGAAGATGGACGATAAGTCAGTCAAGTTACAGTTTGTAAATACTCACACTGCTCTGAGAAAAGGTCTTAAATGGTTAAAAAAAAAAAGTTAATGTGCAGCCACCATGATATTTTCTAACCTTAACCATACCATGACCAAACCATAAAGAAATAGCATTGAATGTTTGAAATGGTCACCACTGAACATGAGGTTTGATTTGGCAAAATGCTTGTGAACTCTTTGAAGTGATTCAGTTGGTTTTATTGCACCATTTTGCATTCTGGATATCAGGAGCCAATTCTCCATGAGAAACATAAACAACAAATGACAACAAAAAGTAAAAATGTACATATCAGAAATGTGCTTTATGAAGGCTTATTGTCTCTTCTTTGTTTAAAGGAACTTCTCTTGATACATGAGCCCTGTGAGGTCATTTAGTGTGTTTCCTTATTAGCTGAACACACACAAGATCAAAATAATCACACTGTCAGTGTCAGTTAGACAAACCAAACAAAAGCTGATGTTGTTTCATGTCTTTAGGTTGGAAAGATTGCGATATTACTTCCTCTGTGGTAGTGCAGTGAGATGCCTACATAACAAAGGACCAATCAGATTGCTTTAAATCAGTTCCCTCCCCCTTGATATGGTTACATTAAGGTGAATCATCTTCTAACGCAGTCTAAATTTCAGTGATCTCAAGTGGAATAACATGAAAATGCTGACCGTGTTTTATTTACTGCTGATCCTCACAGTGGGGCGTAAGTCAACTTTTGTCTTATAAATATATTTTCATATTCTTGCATCAGTTGAGCACAGGGCAGATATGAATCTATCTCTGTTGTTGATCACTGCTGTATTTCATTTTGTCTTTAGGATGCTCAGATGATCTGATCTTTGACATGAAGACTGTTGGTGTTGGAGAGGATGTGAATTTGACGTGTACACGACAGACATCATCAGAGTACAAAGCAGCTTTGTTTTGGATCAGGCTAGTTTCTGGAAACATGTCTGAATTCTTGGGAGGAACATATTCCTTTGATTATAACAGTGTTAACAAGCGTCCGCACATGACAACAAAACAAGAACCTGGAACATTTCTTCTGCAAATTCATGAGACAAAGCTCAGTGATACTGGACTTTACTACTGTATCAAAATTAATGAACTTAGCCTGACGTTTTTGCAAGGAACATTTCTGAGGATTAAAGGTAAATATCATTCATAACACAAGTTTTCTTTTAAATCTAATAATCATGTATATGTAAACAAAGTATGCTTCCATAAGTTATCGGACAATGTTTATGGATATAAATTACCATTTTAATTTACGTTCATTTTCAGTGAGTAAACATGTTTTTGTCATTGTACTTTCCAGGACCAGAACCTGATATCACTGCCGTCATTCAAGTCCCTCTATCTGATCCAGTCCGTCCAGGAGACTCAGTGACTCTGCAGTGTTCAGTCCTCTCTGACTCTGAGAATAAAACCTGTCCAGGAGAACACAGTGTGTACTGGTTCAGAGCTGGATCAGATGAATCACATCCCAGTTTAATTTACACTCATGGAAACAGTGGTGATGAATGTGAGAGGAGTCCTCAGACTCACTCTCCACAGAAATGTGTCTACAGCTTCTCTAAGGACGTCAGCTCCTCTGATGCTGGAATTTATTACTGTGCTGTGGTCACATGTGGGGAGATATTATTTGGAAATGGCACAAAGCTGGAGATTGAAGGTAACTGTAGAACATTTTAATACAAATCATTAATAATCATTCATTTTAAAACTGGAAGGATCTCATCAAAATAATTACCTTTCATTATTTGCCCCTCTTCTTATAGTTTCGGCTTTAAACAGGCAGGATCCAGTTCTGTTTCTGTTGTGTGCTGCTTTGGCTCTGAGTCTGATCATCATTGCCCTCCTGATTCACACCATCAAGAAAAAATCTGGTGGTTTTTGCAACTGTAAGTTTCTTCAACATCAATCAATTTTGCCCAAGCTGACTTCACAGGATTTGACATTAGTCGGATATTAGTAAATCAAAAAACAATACTGATTTGCATAAATTATTTTTGTCTGCATCTTTCAAGTTAAATCATCATTCATATTTTTACAATACAGCTGCTGCTGCTCTGGAAACAAATGCTGCAACAGCTAGCAATCAGCAAAGTCAGCAGGTAAGGTATACAAAGAAAAGATGACAACGGAAAAGCTGTTGGCATATGTGAATATTTACATGTCTCTAACATGACTTCATACATTTTCTCAGAGAGATGAAGACCATTTGGCTTATGCTGCACCAACCTTCACCAAGAGGAAAGCTGGCAAAGCAGAGAGAAGGAATGTAAAAACAGCAGAGGAAGAAACAATGTACGCTGGTGTCAGGACTTTTAGGAAAGTTTAACAATAGATTAATATCATTTTTTATCTGGAACATTGTGGAAAAAAATCTGCCTCACATCAATATTTGCATACTAGTAAGTAAGAAGTAACATTTTATTTGGATGAACATCTGAAAAATATGAAAAATATAATTTTGATAATTTTTACAGTTATGTTTACAATCAGCGTCTGACAATACCAATGTATGTCTTATTTTATATGATAATGGAAAAATATCAATTTTTTTATAGTTTTTTTAAAAAAAACTTTCTGTGATTTTTGTGATTATTTTGTACAAAAAGCTTTATCCACTGTGCCTCAAAACTGTTCCTCCGATGTTTTTTGTGCAGTGTCAGATTTTTTAAAAGAAACCAATAAAACTCCTTTATTACATTCAACATTAAAAATGTCCCCTTCCTAGACCCAATATAAAACCTAATAATGTACTAGATTTTATTAATATTATTACAAATAATAATATTTTACTTTGATTTATCACTGATCTGATATTGTAACACCCCTAACACAACAGCACAATGAGTTATGTTTACTTTTGTTATTCAGATTTCAAAGTCAGCCTCCCAAGGTGCAAACAGTGACAATATTTACAAAACATGAATATATATGTGACTAGGGCTGGTCACTGGCATACAATAAGTGGGCTCCTACTATTATTATTTCTATAAGATTTATTTATTGCATGTTATGGGCAAGAATGCACCGAGATTATGTGCTGTAAGAGGGAAGCAGGGATGAAGCGATGAAGGTAGAGGGATGAAAGGATGAGGGTCGAGGGTCGAAGAGATGAAGGTCGAGTGATGGAGGGGTGGAGAGTGAGAGGAGTAAACTACGTCATTGGCAGATGGAGGGGTTCAATGGTTGCCTGCGGTTGGGAGTTGAGACTCTGGGTGGGGGAAACATCTCTCTATGCAAAAGAGAAGAGCGTGCGCATTTCTGATGCCATTCAGATTCTTTCTGATGTTAGTTAGGTGATAGTGAATTGGAAGAGAGGAGGTCAATGGCGTTATGAATCGTACTTTAGTGTTGAGGTGGTAAACTCAGAACAGCGCAGTAAGCCAAAGAATGCCAGGAGGAACATAGAATCTAGGACTTTGTTTGGCCTTACGGAGTAGCATGCTGATGTGATGGTGGTGCACGGAGCCCCCGAAGATAGTTTGATTGAAATTAATTTTGCTGATATGGACTTGAATGTAGGAGGATTTGATTTTGAGGAGTGAATGTGATGAATCTGTTGTTGAGTACATGAGGGATTTTTTGACTCACCCATTTTAAACCCATTTATATTAAGGCTTAAAGTTACACACAAATAACAGTTTTGCAGGTTTGGTAGATAAGTAGGTGCCATTACAGAGGATTACAGAGGAGTACAGCCACCATGGCAAATTATATGTGAAAGCTTTGTCCAACTGAGACTATGTCAGAGTGCACAGGCCCTGGTCTGCCTGTAGATAGGGATGTTGCTGATAATGGTTGGTTGTGTGATGACACTTGACATACAATACACACAAACCATTAATGTTGTAAACACAAAACTGCGCAATGTTAGCAGATAGCTACTGGCATTGTGGCATGCTCCATGTCTATCATGAGAACAAGCAAAGCCACATGCAACAGCTTCTCTTACTGACATGCACTGTGGTGGGCCATTTATCTGCCCTTTGGACCAACAATCAAGGCTGTTTACTCAGAACAGACCTGGTTATGTGCTTCAAGGGGAGATAACAAGGTGTAACAATGCAAAGAAAGCAATGATACAAGAGGTTTCAGCAGGCTATTTTGAGCTGAATATAATGTCTTTGTCTAATTTCCAGTCTTACAACACTTTGTGAAGGTTTTCTGCATATCTATAATAAGAACAAGAGAAACCACATGCAAAAGGCAAATCTCACAGACAGATACTGGGGTGGGCCCTTTGACCAACAATTGAGGTTGTTTACTCAGAACAGACCTGACTGTGAGCTTCAACAGGATATGTAGTGAGGGAGGAGCTACAACAGGTTTCAGGCTAATTTTAGTTCTTGCTGTTCAATGTGCTCATGCAAAGAACAAATAATGTCTGTAGATGATGTTTTTAAAGATGAAACCAAAGATAGTTTTAATTTGAATGTAAATGTATTGATTCATTGACCACAGGCTGCAAGTCCATCACTGCACAAAGTGATGCACTGGACCACAGTTCTGCAGCATGTAAAATCTATTTGCAGATAATCAGGTGAACTTAATCTAAGATCACAGGTCAAACTCCTGATTTTGTCAAAAAGACCAGACAGTGACCAGTGAATGATTAGCACCTCCCCTCTGAATATAATATACTATCATGTTTTTAAAACATACAGTATATAACAGCAGTCAAGTGCAGCTTCCTGAGGCTAAAACAGAGAGTGAGAAAGAGAGAAGAGCGCTGTTAGGTTCACACTTTAGTTTGAAGACCGACCACAACAATGCTGAAGTTTCCATCCATCATTTGTTTGTCAGTGGTGACTGTGAGTGTCTTTATCTCTGTGTGTGGTTCAGTGCAAAGCAGGACACAAAGCACATGAAAGTATATGACAGATTTCACATTACAGTTTGGCCCTCTAGATAGATGACAGATGTATTTTCATTCTCTGTACATCTTTCAAGTCGGTGACTTTAGATAAGAAACTCCTGCTTTGAGTTTGTGGTGTTGTACTGGACTACATTATATTGTCAGGTGTTCCTGTCCCTGTTACTGTGAGGCTGTCAGGCACTGTACATACAGTGCATGTATGTTAATCACCTTGTTGTTATTTTATTTGTGGTTTTCTCACAGGTTCACATGGTTCACCCCCTCAGATAAAAATATGCAGGTCAGAAACTCTAAACGCCTCCAGTTGAATGTGTTCCTGTGATACTGTGAGAGAGTCGCTCTGCTGCTGCCTTTCACAGCTCTCTGAAGAGAAGTGAAGTGAGTGTACAGGATGGATGGTTTAACAGCCCTCCTCAACTCTGTACACTGCGCTCTTCCTGCTGAAGTGACTGACAGGCAGAGTGGGCGGGTCATCAGTAACAATGTGCAGTATCTGAAATGGCGGCTGCACAACATAAGATGGCGCTTTTGATTTGAGTTGTTTGACTTTAAATTAAATATGGCACTGGTGTAAAGAAAGAAAGAAAGAAAATTATATGATTTTCATCAAATCCAATCTAAGATCCTTTAATATAACTCTCTTAATGTAAATGACACAGACACATGCAAAGACACAAAAAAGGCTTGGATCAGCTGGATTGTAAAGGATTTCATTTAGCTTAAATTTTGATATATAAATCTGTTCACTTTTCCACTGTCTGACTTTGCTCGTAGTGTATTTGGTGTATATAAATCCAGGTATGTGGTCACCACAGCTGTAGGAGGCATGGCCACCTGTGTCATCCTTTTGTACATATCTGGGGAACCCTGATTGAAGCCTGTCCCAGCCCTACAGTCCATGGGACCCAACCTGAAGGATCTTATTTAAACAAGAACTGCCTGACAGTCAAGACAGCTTGTGGTTTTGGTACTGAGCTTTCCTTGGTTGTATTTGTCAAATTCACTGTAAGCCTATGTCTACTTTTATATTGAGAACATTTCCCTCCCTCCGTTTTCCCAAATAACATCGTGCACACAGCATCGTTTTCAAAAAAGTTTTTGTTCTTGTACATCAATCCGCATAAATACGCCTGATGGTCATCTCGCCCTCGATGTAAGGATGCAGCAGGAGAGTACCAAGAGAGATGACCGCGACATCCTAAAATTTTCATGCCACTCCTCCGGGACAACCACTTAATTTTCAAAATTATCCCACCAGACAGCAGTCCGCCCGGGTCGGACCCAAAACCGGCAATGTTGGCGGTGACAGGAAGTGGCAAAATTGCTGACCTCTGAGCCCTCATTCGTCTCTGGTCATCGACATGGTACATCAGCTGTGTATGCAAATGCAAACACATGAAAAGTGTTTGCACCAGAAGAAATGCGACTGCTACTCTGAATGCTTCTATGATCATCGTCATAGCAACAGGTAAACATTGGGCGCACTTTTGGCGCATCAGCTGCCTAAAACTCAGTTTATCTCAATTTACACGCAAGCGCAAAACGTTTTCAACAAAAGTTTTCCAGAATCTCCACTCTAGAGTTTTTAGAAAGATTCGTTTTCAGAGGCGAATTCACCGCTTGCGTGTAAAAGATAGGTACAAACGAAGGGAAATGTCTCAGTTTTAAAAATACCCGCGTAAACAGGGCCTAAATGTTAACAAGTAAGAAGTATATCACAGCCTGCTCTGCCCTTCACCTGCTTAGCCACACCCCTAATCAGCTCATGTGCTTCTACCTGCTGCTCTCACCTGCTCACAATCTCCAATCTAGCCATATATATGCAGCTCACCACCCCTCACTCTTGCAGATTGTCTTCGCTCTCATGCCTGACTCTCCAGCACTTGTTTCCAGACTGCTTACCTGATATTGACCCAACTTGCCTCTGGCCTTTGCCTCTACCCTGGCAAATCCACCAACCTTCTGTCCCTGACAATGAGTATTGCCTGCCATTCTTCCTGTTCCTTGCCTGCTTGTGGCTGTGTGGCGTTCAGCCCATTCCTACTCAGAAGGGAGACCCACCTTGCCTATTCTACTGTCGCTGACTCTGGCTCAAGGTCTGGATCCTCACCTGAACCAGAGTTTCACCAGCAGTGAGTTTGCTACAGTTCCCCCTCATCATACTCGTTGAGCCTGTTGAGAGCTCTGGACAGTACGAGTCCCATGCATCCATCACCTGTCATACTCAGCCTGGATCTACTTTTCTGTTACTGTCTTTTTAGGTCTGCTGTTTCCTGTGAGTCTACTGAATAAGACTGTAAAGAACACTTGGTTAATTTGGTGCTCTATTGGGTTCATTCCATACCAGTTACAAAGTATTGTTGTTGGAATGACCAGTTTAGGATTGTCTGTGCTGTTTTAATGTGTTTTTGACTTCATTTAGATATTATAGACTCAACTTTATTTGAACAGCTTCCACTGTACACAATACATCCACCATTTGTACCTTTGCCGACCAGGAACTAGGGCTAGAAAAGCTAAGAAAATATTGTTGCCATAACCGTCAGCAAGTAATTCTCATTGGACTAAATAGCACCATCAACAGAGTTGTTTGGATTCTGCCTTGATCTGCAGGCGATTATCATCAGGAGGAAGGAGACAAAGTACTGTAATTGTTCATATTGTCTCTTCTTCCTTGTATTTAAGGTAATTCTCTTGATACATGACCCCTAAAAGGTAAACTGAGTCCATCCATCACTGACGTTCACATTAAGATCTCTCTTGTTTACTCTCTGTGTCAGTTATAGAAACCCAACATGAAACATGAAACAAACGCTTGCAGTTGATGTTGTTTCATGTCTTTAGGTTGGAAAGATGGTTGATATTACTTCCTCTGTGGTAGTGCAGTGAAACACCAACGTAACAACAGACCATCAGATTGCTCTAAAATTGTTCCCTCCCCCATGATAAGATTATATTAAGGTGAATCCTCTTCTATTAGGATCTAATTTTACTGTAGTCTCAAGTGGAATAACATGAAAATGCTAACCGTGTTTTTATTTACTGCTGATCCTCACAGTGGGGCGTAAGTCAACTTTGTCTTATAAATACATTTTTATATTCTTTCATTCAGTTGAGCACAGGGCAGATATGAATCTATCTCTGTTGTTTGATCACTGCTGTGTTTTCATTTTGTCTTTAGGATGCTCAGATGATCTGATTCTGTGACATGAAGGACTGTTGGTGTTGGAGATGATGTGAATTTGACGTGTACACGGCAGAAATCGTCAGGGCAAGGAACATTGTTTTGGATCAGGCTAGTTTCTTTAAACTTTCCTGAATTCTTGGGAGGAACATATTCCTTTGATTATAAGGTTTTAACAAGACTCCGATGATAACAAAACAAGAACCTGGAACATTTCTTCTGCAAATTCATGATGCAAAGTTCAGTGATACTGGAGTTTACTACTGTATAAAAATAGACCAACTACAAAATGACATTTTTGAATGGAACAATTTCTGAGGATTAAAGGTAAAACACTATAATTGCAATATATAATTGTAATTTCATATATGAATATGCAAAGGCAATGCATCTCCATAAGTGTATATATAGATAAATAGACATTTTAAACTACTTAGTAATTATTACTATTTCAGTGTGTAAATCACATTTATTCTTGTCATTGTACTTTCCAGGACCAGAACCTGATATCACTGCACTCCGTCATTCAAAGTCCCTCTAT
The DNA here is from genome assembly GCA_014281875.1 of Nibea albiflora. Lineage (NCBI taxonomy): Eukaryota > Metazoa > Chordata > Actinopteri > Sciaenidae > Nibea > Nibea albiflora. The sequence continues at coordinate 52,372 of JABGLX010000083.1, read as the reverse complement.
CTGATCCAGTCCGTCCAGGAGACTCAGTGACTCTGCAGTGTTCAGTCCTCTCTGACTCTGAGAATAAAACCTGTCCAGGAGAACACAGTGTGTACTGGTTCAGAGCCGGATCAGATGAATCACATCCCAGTTTAATTTACGCTCATGGAAACAATGGTGATGAATGTGAGAGGAGTCCTCAGACTCACTCTCCACAGAAATGTGTCTACAGCTTCTCTAAGAACGTCAGCTCCTCTGATGCTGGGATTTATTACTGTGCTGTGGTCACATATGGGGAGATATTATTTGGAAATGGCACAAAACTGGAGATTGAAGGTAACTGTAGAACAAATGCAGATACAATACAAATACAAATCATGATTTATATAAAAACTGAAAGAATCTCATCAAATAATTTTTTTCTTTTTTTTATTTCCCCTGTTCTTATAGTTTCAGCTTTAAACAGGCAGGATCCAGTTCTGTTTCTGTTGTGTGCTTCTTTGGCTCTGAGTCTGATCATCATTGCCTTCCTGATTTACACCATCAAGGAAAAATCTGGTGGTTTTTGCAATGGTAACAGAAGTTTTTCTTAAACATCAATTGATTTTACAACTTCACACAATTTGCGTCATTATTCATGAAGCGTTTATTCATAAATAGAGAATAAAAATAAGAAAATAAAAAACAATACAGATTTGTATAAATACTGCAGCATCTTTGAAGTTAAACTGTCATTTTTACTTTTAAAATACAAGCTGCCACTGTTTCTGGAAACAAATGCTGCAACAGCTAGGCAATCAAGCAAAGTCAGCAGGTAAGGTATACAAGAAAAGATGACAATGGAAATGCGTTGGCATACGTGAATATTTAGTTCTGCTGTCTTTAACATTATTCCATATATTGCTCAGAGAGATGAAAGACCATTTGGCTTATGCTGCACCGACCTTCACCAAGAGGAAAGCTGGCAAAGCAGAGAGAAGGAATGTAAAACAGCAGAGGAAGAACAATCTACTCTGGTGTCAGGGACATTTGGGAGAGATTAAAATGGATTAATATCATTTTTTCATCCTGAACATTGTGGAAAATATTCTGCTTCACATTAACATTTGCATCTGATATTAGTAAGTACTAAGTAACATTTTATTTGGATGAACTTTAAAAAATATAATTTTGATCATTTTTACGTAGTTTGTTTAATCTGTTTGCAATCAATGTATGACCATACCAACGTATGTCCTGCTATTTTCTATGATGGAAAAATATCAGATATTTTAATACTTTTCAGAGCTTTCTGTAATTTTGTGATTTTTTGTTTGTACTAAAGCGTTAAACCACTGTGTCTCAAGACTGTTCCTCAGATCTTTTTGTGCAGTGTCTCATTTAATAAAACAAACCAAAAAAACTTATTTGGTACATTAGAGAGGAATAACCACCATAAAACATAATGTACTAGATTATAATAATAATATTATTAATGTTAATATTTTGCTTTGATTTATCGCTGATCTTATATTGTTACAGCTCTAACACACAAGCACAATTAGTTATTTTCACTTTTATTATTATTATTATTGTGTGAAGTTCCTACTTCGAACTCCTCAAATCTGTGGTAAAACAAAGGTGTAGTTAAAAAAATATTAAAATTGTGATTTCTTGTCAGCCTCTTTGAACAATTTGTTTTGTTTTCTCTGTCTTTTACTTTTGACATTACAGCTCTCTTTTTAGCTACTTGTCAACTCTCAAATACTGCAAGAGATTAGATGTTGAATGATTTGTCCATCTCTATTGTCTGTGCAATTTGTTGACTGCAAAGATTTTTGGGGCGACAAATGCAATCTTGTTTAGGGCCCCTAAGGGCTGGCCTGTTTGGGCGGATATTCCAGATCTGGATAAAATCTGCCAAATGTGGTGGTGGAACCTGAAGTATGAGGCCACTCCACCCTTATCTGTGATGAACAGTGTGTCTCTGGGGGAAGCTTGACAGTCTAGTTGAGAGTTCACATAATTGTGTATGGATTCGAAGGGGCTTAGATATGAGTTCTGTCAAAAGAAGTTGATGGGTTGAGGCTGACCAAACTGGTTGGTCTTGATTTGGGTGATAGTGTATCAGAAGAGAGGAGGTCGGACATGGCGTTATGCATTATACTTTAGTGTTTAGGCTGTAAACTCAGAACAGTGCAGAAAGCCAAAGAATGCCAGGCGGAACATAAGACTTTGTCTGTGCTTGGACAGGAATGCCTTGCAGAGGGTTTTGATGCAACGGGCAAGAAGGTCCGAAGTGAGGGGTAAACTTTTTGCCGTAGGACTTGGTTTGGCCTTTCGGAGTAACTAATGTCATGTGATGTGATGTGCATGGAAAGCTTTGAAGCAATTTCACCCCAGTTAGATAGGAAGAGTGGGTTTGTGGAGTGACACTGTTGAGGATGGAGTCTTGCGAAGCGATGACCAGATTTTCTCAGTTGCAGACTTAGTTGAAGATCATGGCTGAAAACGGTGGGACCGGGGTCAGTAGGGAATCATGGTGCCAAGAGTATGAATTTTGGCAAGAATCTGTTGTCTGAGAGTCAACTTCATGAGCGATGGTCTGGAAGACACTACTGGGCGCACAACAGGCAATGCGGTTTCTGGCACATAATTATTTCACTAGCACGGATCACACCATCAACAAGATACGTTAAAATTATTTATTGACTAAATGAATGATTGCACTGTAGCATCCGGGCATGACGGACCCCCCTAACAGGCCCTAGGAGAGAGAGAAGAAAAGGTGAAAGAAATGGGGTGGGTGGGAAGGGCGTGCGGAATACGAGCGTGAAGGGAACCACGGGGTTAGGAGGGTATTTATAGGACTGTCGGAAGTGGCGCTGTTGAGGTGTGGTCCGGCTCCTGAAACTTTGCTTTAAGTATTATGTATTAATAATAATAAGTATTACTCTGCTCCAATGTAAGGTGTGGAAAACTCACCCATTTAAATTATATTAAGGCCTAAAGTTATGCATAAACAACGTGGCTGGTTTGGTAGATAAGTTGGTGCCGTTACAGATGGTTAGTTTCAGCTGATGATCCACTTCTTACATCCACACAGAACATAGAGTACAGCCACCATAGCAAATTATATGTGAAAGCTTTGTCCAACTGAAACTATGTCAGAGTGCGCTGGTCTGCCTGTAGATAGGGATGTTGCTGATATTGGTTGGTTGTGTGATGAGACTTCACATATAATACACACAAGTATTAATGTTTTAGACACAATCTTTCTTAGGAGACAAAAAAAAAACTTTCTTAAAAGAAGATACTGTGCAATGTTAGCAGATAGCTACTGGCATTGTGGCATTCTCCATGTCTATCATGAGAACAAGCAAAGCCACATGCAACAGCTTCTCTTACTGACGTGCACTGTGGTGGGCCATTTATCTGAATCCCCTTCCTTCTCCTGGGCTAGGTGTTATATTCACAAACTCATGAACAAACATTCTGAAAACCGCCCTTTAAAGGAATCAACCTCTGTCATTATCTTCCCTAACTTACTTGACCATCTGTTTTCTTACCAAGAGAGATCGTAAACACCATAGGATGTTCATTCTAGCAGCACTGCACATCATCCACCCAAAAGGTAGATCATAAATACAGTAGAATGTTTACGTTCTCGTGCAGCAAGAGATTGTAAATACTAACAAATGGGCTTCCGGTGAGAGGGGTTGTTGCACAAATGGTTAGGCTTCACAAAGAGAGGATCATTGCAAGTTCTTACAAATATGCACTTTAACCTTAGAAGAGGCGGTGGAATACTATAGATAGGCTAAAAATACATTACAGCTGTTTACTCAGAACAGACCTGGTTATGTGCTTCAACAGGATATAACAAGGGTAACATTGCAATGAAAGCAAAGATGATTTGTCGGTGACAAAAAACTCCTGCTTTGAGTTTGTGGTGTTGTACTGGACTAAATTATATTGTCATATATATTGTTATATTATCCCTGTTATTGTGAGGCTGTCGGGCACTGTACATACAGTACATGTATGTTAATCACCTTGTTGTTTTATTTGTGGTTTTCTCACGGGTTCACATGGTTCACCCCCTGAGTTTCTTTGTCACTTTTTTTAAGGGCAATGCTTTCTGAAGCCTGTGGAACACTCGATTACTGAGTATTTATTCCTCAGATCGTCATAGCAGTCTATATGGCTATATGAACAGCTATTATAAACCAGTGTGTCCAGCTGTGCACTACATGCAGGTCAGGAGTGAGTGAGGAGAGAGGGCAGAGTGCGAGCGCAAGAGAAGAGATAGCTTAGGAGATAGCTTTGATAATGGGGTTTTCTTCCTCGTTCTGATTTCATTTAGATATTATAGACTCTCAACATTCAAACAGCATCCACTCACTATTTTGTTATCTTATAGTTTACCTCACCTTCTTTTGTTGAAAATCATCTGAATTTCAATTCATGAATAAGTTTGTCTTTACAAGATTTTATAAAATCAGTTTTATCAGGATGAAGAAGAAGAGATTCAAGCAGAGTAGAGGGTCAGTCATGGATATATGAAAATACCTGGACATGGCAACCCCACTCAACCTTGCTTCCAGTGTTGCCCAGTGGCCACCCATGGTACTGCAGCGGAAAATATTCAAGAAGGCTTTTCTCCATACATCACTGTTATAAAAGAAACATCTGTAAAACTGTTGCAACCACAAACTGCAAACTAGGTCAATTATGACTCTTTGTGCCAGCTGAGAAAAGTGAATGTAAAACCTATGGGCTGAGCGGGAACTAGAGGTTGGGGATAGCAGGAGAAGTAAACATGAAAGTTAGGAAATATTATTGCCATATCCATCAAACAAGTAATTCTCATTGGACTGAATTACACCCCTGGGCTGCTCAGGAGGAGTCCCAGCTTCTTGTGGAATAACCACTCAGAGTCATGTTGGATTCTGCTTTGATCTGGAGGCGATTACAATCAGAAGGAAGGAGGAGAACTCAGTGTATGATGGAAAAAGTGCTGTATTGTGTCATATTGTTCCTTGTATTTAAGGAAATTATCTTGATATATGACCCCTAAGAAGTAAAGTGAGCCCATCCGAAACACTGAAGTTCACATTAAGATCAAATCATCTCTCTTGTTTACTCTCTGTGTCAGTTATAGAAACCCAACATGAAACATGAAACAAACGCTTGCAGTTGATGTTGTTTCATGTCTTTAGGTTGGAAAGATGGTTGATATTACTTCCTCTGTGGTAGTACAGTGAAACGCCAACGTAACAACAGACCAATCAGATTGCTCTAAATGTGTTCCCTCCCCCTTGATGTGATTATATTAAGGTGAATCATCTTCTATTAGGATCTAATTTTACTGTAGTCCCAAGTGGAATAATATGAAAATGCTAACCGTGTTTTATTTACTGGTGATCCTCACAGTGGGGCGTAAGTCAACTTTTGTCTTATAAATATATTTTCATATTCTTTCATCAGTTGAGCACAGGGCAGATATGAATCTATCTCTGTTGTTGATCACTGCTGTATTTCATTTTGTCTTTAGGATGCTCAGATGATCTGATCTTTGACATGAAGACTGTTGGTGTTGGAGAGGATGTGAATTTGACTTGTACACGCCAGAAATCATCAGGGCTCAAAGGAACATTGTTTTGGATCAGGCTAGTTTCTGAAAACTTTCCTGAATTCTTGGGAGGAACATTTGTCTTTGATTATGAAGGTGTTAACACGACTCCTCGCATGACAACAAAACAAGAACCTGGAACATTTCTTCTGCAAATTCATGAGACAAAGCTCAGTGATACTGGAGTTTACTATTGTATAAAAATAAACCATCTGGAAATGACATTTTTGAATGGAACGTTTCTGCGAATTAAAGGTAAACACCATTTATAATTGCAGTATGTATTATAAGTTCATATATGTATATGCAAAGAAAATTCCATAATTGTTTGTGTATACAAATCACAATTTTTAACTATTTCAGTGTGTAAATCACATATATTCTTGTCTTTGTACTCCTCAGGACCAGAACCTGATATCACTGCCGTCATTCAAGTCCCTCTATCTGATCCAGTCCGTCCAGGAGACGCAGTGACTCTGCAGTGTTCAGTCCTCTCTGACTCTGAGAATAAAACCTGTCCAGGAGAACACAGTGTGTACTGGTTCAGAGCCGGATCAGATGAATCACATCCCAGTTTAATTTACGCTAATGGAAACAGTGGTGATGAATGTGAGAGGAGTCCTCAGGCTCACTCTCCACAGAAATGTGTCTACAGCTTCTCTAAGAACGTCAGCTCCTCTGATGCTGGGACTTATTACTGTGCTGTGGTCACATGTGGGGAGATATTATTTGGAAATGGAACAAAACTGGAGATTGAAGGTAAATCATTAAAAATCATTTATTGTAAAACTGGTAAAATCTCTAAATATAATTACCTTTCATTAATTGCTCCGGTTCCTATTGTTTCAGCCTTCAACAGGCAGGATCCAGTTCTGTTTCTGGTGTGTGCTGCTTTGGCTCTGAGTTGATCGTTATCGGCTTCCTTGTTTGTGCATCAAGAAGAAATCTGGTGGTTTTGCAATGGTAACAGAATTTTCCTTAATCGTCAATCAATTTTATATCCAATCAGTCAAAATTCAATACCTGATTTGCATATTTTTACTGCAGCATCTTTGAAGTTAAATCACCTTTTCATTTTTACAATACAGCTGCCACTGCCTCTGGAAACAAATGTTTTCATCAGCTAGCGATCAGCAAAGTCAGCAGGTAAGATATACAAAGATAAGATGACAACGGGAAAGCTGTTGGCATATGTGAAAATTAACATCTGTCTTTAATATTACTTCATATATTTTCTCAGAGACATGGAGATCATTTGGCTTATGCTGCACCGGCCTTCACCAAGAGGAAAGCTGGCAAAGCAGAGAGAAGGAATGTAAAAACAGCAGAGGGAGAAACAATGTACTCTGGTGTCAGGACTTTGGGGACAGATTAACAGTGGATCATTTTTTATCTGGAACATTGTGGACGATATTCTGGTTCACATGGATTTTTACGTCTACTGTCAGAATATTTCATTTAGATCGATTTAAAAAAAATCAAATTTTTTCTGTTTGTTTCATCTCTTTGCAATCAATGTATCTCTGGCTTATTTCTACTGCTATTTTATACACTGTCATCATGGTGGAAAAATATTTACTTTTTAACAGTTTTAAAGGACTCTAGTAATATCCTTCATTATCATGCATTGTATAAATCTTGCTTCTTCTTTTTTTCTTAAACAGTTTTATCATGCTCGTAGGCTTTGTACAGTTTTATGGGTTTGAATTTAGAAAAAAAGAAAGTAATTAAATTCATGTTTGTGCACGTTACTTTCTTTTCTTTCTTCTTTCTTTTGTAAAAAAAAAAAATGGGATACCAAATCTCTAATTGAATTGACTATATAACTAAAAACCTGTTTGATTTAACCATTGTGTTAAGTCAGCTAGGTTTAGGTAGGTTTCAGCCCCACCTTGGCCCCGATGAGGATAACCAGTTACAGATACAACGCCACTGTTTCTTTTGACGGAAAAACAAATTACATTCTTGCTTTGGACTAATGCTGATCTTGTAGCAAGGTTCTATTTCAAAATTCTTAAAACTCTGGTAAAGCACAGGTGTAGTCAGAAAAATATTTAAAGTACGGGAATTTTATATATATATATATACAAAACCAAAACTAATAAAATGTTAACGTTACGTAATGTAACATTACTCTGTTAAGACTCACTGCACTAGGAATAGGGCAGTCTCATATAAACAGCACGCTACTAATAAGTCATGCTCTGGCCGCCAATCGGGCTCGGACTCGAATCGGGCAAACCCTCCACAGTCTGTAATGTCACTGAAACTGAAAACATGTGACTCATTAGCAACTAGTGTAAGCAATTGGAACTGATTATTGACGATATAATCAAATTAGACACAAAGTCACTATAAGGTGAGGCCTCTATTAGTTTTGTTTTGTCTTTGTAAAATTAGCAATAGTAGCTGGGAGCTGCTTTCTTTCTGCATAATTGCTTTGCAGCAGAACTGCTAGGTAACAGACCTTCAAACCTACAGTCATCTGTTCAGTCACTAAATGTTATGGAATTTTCCATTTTTAGGTTAGAAAGGGTCAGGCGTGGGCCTTAAGGTCATAGACCGTACCAGCACTAAATCTTAACTAACCCTAACCTGTAACTAAAGGAACTGAATGCCGGCTTCCTAGACATCACAGACAGCTATAGCCACTGATATTCCATTAACATTATCAGGCAGCAGTGAGCCCAGACTAGAATGTGCTGACACACAGAATATGGGATAGACTCAGGCACCTATGATGTACTTGAGAGTGTCTCTATTTCTCCTTGGCCATGTTTCAATAAACATTACATTATAAGACTTCTCTTTTTATTCTGTTGTGCTTTAGAACATCATTTGATAGCATTTCACATTCTAATGTCTGCTTTCAAAAAAGAGAATATGTCAGAGTGCACAGCCCCTGCTCTGCCTAGAGAGAGGGATGATGCTGGGTGTGGTTGGTGCTGTCGACGCCTCACATAAAGTAAACACAGTATTTCATGTTGTAGACATAATATTTCTTAGGACACAAAAATGCACGGTATATTGCATGTGTCATGAGAACAGCATTATCAAACAGCTGTACTAACTGGTCAGCTATTTCTGACCTGATTATGGGTTTCAACAGGATTTAGCAAGGATAACGTAACAAAAAAGAAACAAGAGGTTTCAGCGTGCTATTTTTAAACCACGCACAAATCTTCAACCTACAACCCCACCACCAACCCAACATGAACAGCCAATCAAAAAATGATGTTCTCATGTTCTTCCACTTGTAAAAACAGTCAAACGCAGCTTCCTGAGGCTACAACAGAGAGTGAGAAAAGCTAGAAAAGCCCCTTTGTCTTCACACGTCAGTTTGAAGACTGACCACAACAGTGCTGAAGTTTCCATGCATCATTTGTTTGTCAGTGGTGGCTGTAGGTGTGTGTCAAAGTACAAATCAAGACACGAGTAAATGAAACTATTTACTGCATGACATGACGTACGCATTCAACTGCCTATAGTGTATTATATGCATGAACAGTGGATGGACACAGCATCATGTCACTGATTTAACTGTCCCAAACCCCAAATATCATTTTTAGTGTCATGAAGAGCTTGTCGAAGTAACATGTTTTGGCTTGTGGTCAACAGTGTGATGACCCTGATGAAGGCCACAAACCACAACATGTGACAAATCTGCCGTTTTGTCTCTTTCAGTGGCCTGCATATTTTTGATTTTTGTTAACTCCTACCATGTTTGGTAAAAAAAAAAACATTTGACTAAAAAAGATTTTAAAAATCACTGTTCCCTGTTGAATCTGAGATGTTGTGATGCCTCACGATAAGGTCTTGGGTTCAAATGGTTTCCTGTCAGGTTCACATAGATTCCCTCCTGTTACATTAAAACATCCACTCATCCATTTTCTTCTGCTTATCTGGGGTCGGATTATGATCACATGTTCCTTTTCCCAGTAACACATTCCAGCTTCTGCCATGTAGTCCGGAACCCTGAATATAGAAAAGTGAAGGCTCTATCACACATACTATAATTCACACCTCAGTATAGATACAGGCAGCTCTGGACATGCTCTTCTACATGACAACTGTAGTCTGCATATGCAGACACCTTCCACATGATGTTGGCCTCCTGACAGCAAAAGAGGATTTCTTTTCTTTGTGGGTTGAACATGAAAAAGTACAGCATTGCCAAAGCATTGACCATACAATACAACGAGAATATCAAGGGAGGAAGTGTGGCAGTCATGTAGCATATCATTGTTTACTATTCTTTATTATTTAGTCATTTCCTGACCTCAACCAACACCTTAATCATGCTACAAAAATATAAAGAATTAATCAGCAATTAATACAATATTACAGCCCACAAGTTACAAAAATATTGGCATCTGCCACAAGTTTAAGATCAAGAATCAAAAGCTAATTTTGGAAACCCACCACAAAGCTGTTGGATGGTGGTATGGTGATATTTTCCGCTGTGGTAATTCTGTAAAACAGCAACTTATGGGAGGCCAATCAGTTTGCTCAAATATTGTTCCCTCCCATTGTTCTATCACATGAAGATGAATCATCTTCTAACACAGTCGAAATTACCAGCTAAAGTGGAATAACAAGAAAATGCTGATCATATTTGATTTACTGTTGATGTTCACCATGGGGCGTAAGTATATTATTTTAAGGTGCATATTTAAAGTATTGTCATGTTCTTACTGAAATTCAGAGGAGAGCATACATCATTCTTTCTCTATTTGTACTTTTACATCATTTCTTTTCAGGATGCGCAGATGATCTCATGTTTGAGACAAAGACTGTTGGTGTTGGAGAATATGTGACACTGACATGTCCCTGCAAGACTTTTCAAAGCCTGTTTTGGATCAGGCTCATTCCTGGAAACCTTCCTGAAGTCTTAGGAAAAGCACTTAACTCTGAGGGTGTCGATTCTCGCATTAGAACCACAGATGAGTCTGGAGCATTTGTTCTGCGTATTCAAAAAACAAAGCTAAGTGATACTGGAGTTTACTTCTGCATGCAAATGCAAAAAAACTTGACATTTCTGAAAGGAGCAGACCTCAAAGTTGAAGGTACAGAACAAAAGTTAACTTACATACATTCATTTTCTTTCTTGTTTATATATGACAGAATACATAAGTTGTCACATGTTAATTTAGATCTTTGTTTTATTTTTATGTTTAATTTCCCAGAACCACACACTGATATGACTGCAGTCCCTCCATCTTATGGTGTCTGTCCTGGAGGATCTGTGACTGTGACTCTGCAGAGTTCATTCCTCTCTGACTCTGAGAATAAAACATGCCCAGGAGAAAAGACTGTGTGCTGTTTCAGATCTAAATCAGATGGATTTCAGCCAAGCTTTACTGTTATTCGAGCAATTGGTGCTGAAGAGCAGAACAAGTACCGTAGCAGACTCTCAACAAAGAATTGTACCTACAGCTTCTCAAAGAACATCAGCTTCTTGGATGCTGGGACTTATTGCTGTGCTGTGGCCACATGTGAGGAGATATTTTGTGGAGACAAATCAAAACCCAACACTGAAGGTAAGTGTATCTTTTTGTTTGTACCATAACAAAGTTATGTGAATTCTAAATTACAGTTAATTAACCTTAAATTGTTATTTTGTGACAGCAGTCAACATTTGGGATTCACAGAAGAACATTATAATTCTCTCTCTGTTATGTGCTGCTTTGGCTATAAGTCTCATTATTATAGCCTTTCTCATAATATACTCAATCATGAAACTCCAGAGGAAATCTTGTGCTTGTTGCAATGGTAAGCAAAGTTACTCGTAAAGCAATCTTTCAAACAGTATTTGCCAAAACACTGGATTAATGTTAATGCTGTGTTTTTATTTTTATGATACAGCTGCTGTTTCTCTGCAAGCAAATACTGCGACAGCCAGTGCCGATCACCAAAGTCAACAGGTAAAATAAAAGATGTAGCTGGAAAGTTATGTTATGTTATGTTTTTCTCTCTTAATGTTGTCCTCTCATTTCTACATTTATTCTCTCAGACAGATGAGGCTTCATTGGTTTATTCTGCACCAAACTTCACCAAAAGGAAAGTTGTCAAAGCGGGGACAAGAGATGCAAAAACTGACGAGGAAGAGACTCTCTACACAAATGTCAGAGTTAGATTAACAGCCTAAACAATGGATGTAAATGTCTGTCTGCATACTGTGTAGGAAATGTACTAAAGCATGTATTATAGTTTTTATAATGTAAGAACAATATATTGTAATATAATGCCTTTGCATTAGGCCTTTATTGTACTTTACTCCATATGTATGAATGTTTGTTTCATTGTGAGTCATCATTACACTTGTGAACTCTAGTCTAGTTGTTAACTTCCTCCATGACTCACGTCTGTATATGTGTCAGTGGTACACAAAGGTATTTTTGTGGTCATATAAATGCTTTGCCTCCTTCTTGTAAATACATACAAATAATGACACCAAAGCAAAAGTAAAACGAAAGTTAACTTTTCACTTCCAGTGTAACATGAAGACATCACAGTAGTGATGAACAAACGACCACTTGAGGCCGGCTACAAAAGTAGTACTTATCATTTCCCCCCCATGTGAGCCTCCATGTTATGGGGGTTAAAAACTGGTCTTTACAACTAATTTCCCCATTCTGACTGCACTGAAGCAGATTATTATATACTATGACAGATGAGTGTCATCCTGGCCGTCTTGTTTGAGCAAACAGGCATCATTCAGCCCGCCTCAGCTCTACCCACACTTGTGTCTTCTGATTTTTGGATTAATGGGGCAGTGGCAGAGGCAAAACTGCCAAGATGGTGACAGCCAGAGCAACTACACCCACACACTGAGCTTCATAATGACTCTTCAGAAAGCTGCAGGTGATGCAAGCGGCAACCTCCAACACTGGGAAAGGAAGCCAATGCAGAACTGCTAAAAACTGTAATTCCTCGAGCGGCCGCTTGAGACAGGCTGCAGAAGTGAGTCAACCTCCATAAGCGGGCATGACTGAAAATGTTCAGTTTGTTGATGTTTGCAGTTCAGGCAATGTTTTTGGTCTCTATAATTAACCCTGTCCATGACAACTGTGAGGGGGTGAATTTTTTTGTTTTGTTTTTTTAACTCACCCGTTCAGATGATATTAAGGCTCGAAGTAGCACATAATTAACAGCGTGACCACTTGATTGATTGAGGTACATGTCATTACAGGTAGCTTGTTCGAGCACCCAGACGTCATTCAACCTGCCTCAGGTCAACCAAAGATGTAGGTCTTTGTTCATATTCAGATTAGACGGGAGGCGGAGGAAGCAGTACATCCAACACGACGGCAACCTTTACCTAATGTTTTGATGTCATCAGAATTCATGTTCATTTTATAGATTAAAAAAATACAAATTTCAGAACTGAGGAGTTATTTGTTATTTTTAATAAACAGAAAAGAATAACAACCAAATACAAAGACGTAACACGATCCAAGTATAAATGTATGGTAAAAAATAAAACAGAAAAAGCATGCCTGTATGCTGCAATACGATTTAATCCTATCATAAAACACATCATACCCATTGAAGTTAGAAGGGATCCCACAACACTGAATTCGTTATTCACACTGTAAGAGGTCAGTACTATGAACCAACTCACACATTCACATTGAGCATTTAACTTGAGAATACACACTTTCTTCAGTCTCTCTCTTCTTCCTTCCTCTTGTAGCTTTTCTTCCAGATAAATGCAGCGCAGCATAGTTCACATCATCTCCACCTTCAGTCTGTGCACAAATAAAAGGCTCATTACACAGTATAGTCATGTGGATATAGGGCTGGGAGTTATATTCATGAAACAAACAATGTAATTGGCATCATTACTTACATTTCATTGACTGGTGGATCGAGTTGTCATGTTGTGATTGTGAAGAGACGCTTTCTATTCCTAACAATGAATGAAAACAGAGAAATTATTTACTTAATCTGACTTTTTAATAAAGATCTTCAACTGATTCCACCACTTTAATAATTGACTTTGAGTACAGTAACAGTAATCGGAGTGATAGGAAAACAAGCGGACAAACAGTAACACAGATAATTGTTATATGTCATACATTAATTCAGTGGTAATATGCAAACAAAGGCTTCTACAGTCTATAATTTTAACCAAGAACCTGAGGTTGCAGTTTGTTCTGTGTGATGTTACACTTCATAAGTACATGAACGTTTCAAGTACAAACAATTATTTTTTTAAACAATTAACATACCTTTAAATTGTTCACATCCTGCTCTTGGAGTTCGGTAACAGATGAAAACAATATTTCCAATCACAGAAATGATCAGGCAGACCATTCCTCCTATCACTGCTGCAGAAAGTTCACAACCTTGCTGTTCGCTCTAGACAACAAAGAAAAAAAAAAAGCATCAATTATGTAATTAACATTTAAATATCACCTCCAGTACTGAACACAGAGTCATACCGATGTGCAGCTTTGATCCATTTCCAAATAATATCTCCCCACATGTGGCCACAGCACAGTAGTAAGTCCCATCATCAGAGGAGCTGACGTTCTTAGAGAAGTGATAAACAACAGCGTTTCTTTCTGACTCTTGTCACATTCATCATGTCTGTTTCCATCAGCGTAGATGATGTCTGGATGAGATTTATCTGATCCGGCTCTGAACCAGAACACACTGTGATCTTCTGAACACGTCTTGTCCTCAGAGTCAGAGAGGACTGAACACTGCAGAGTCACTGAGTCCTCTGGACGGACTGGATCAGATACTGTCGACCTCTGAACAACAGCATAGTTTGATGTCCTCTGAGTGTTTCCTGTGTAATACATAACAGTGTCAAAAGGACGAGGTCTGCACACACGCTTTTAAATTGTAAAAGGGATTTAAGAAAAGTTCAAAGTTGAAATGTAACATGAGCAACATTTGTAAAGATTTGACATGATACTTTATAGAAATAATAACAGAAGTTCCAAAAGAAAATTTAGATCATGGGTAAAAACATCCACAGTGATAGAACAGTGTTATTATATATTATAATTATTCCAAACATAACATTTTGATTGCAGAAATATTGTATCCTTTCAGACAATTGTTTAATCACTTTAAATCAGTTTTTTAGTGATTCAGATCAACAGAAATAATAACAGAAGTTCTAAAAGAAGAGTATTATATCTTACAATTGCAGATTTTAAGAAATTCTGTATATTGAATTTCCTCAGAAAATGCTTTTTTAGCAACTTTTTAAGAAATATTAACTCAGTGTAGCTTTAAGCGATTAAAGTGATTCTAAATCGTTCCAAATACAGATCCCATAATTACCTTTTATTGACAGATAGCTTGCAATCCAAGTATTTACATTCCAGTCCATGAATGCACAGTGATACATTCCCTCATCTTCTTGAATTGTCCTTGAAATTGTCAGAATGCTAATATTCTTATTAACGTTTACTTCAAATCTTGAAGCAGAAAACTCTGGTCCATACGCAGGATTTGTACTTTTCATGAGTGTTGCAATCAATTTCAGATTTCCCCCAGCACTCTGCTTGTACCAGTGAAGATTTTCATGGGTCAACTCATCAGGCAAAATGCATGTGAAGGTCACAGGTTCACTCAGTTGAACTGTGGTCACTGGAACCAGTGTATCTAAATGAAATCAAACATTCAATACATTTAATGGTAAACGATAGTTAGTGTAGTAACAACATAAAGAACATGCAGTGTTCACATGAACCACCACACATCTGGATTTCATGCAGATACAGAAAAAAATATTTCATCATTATTTGATATAACTTACATCCCTGATGAAGGAGAAGCAGTGTAACCCAGAACACGACCATCTTGACACTGTTTCTAGTTTGGAAACTTAAGACTTTTCATTTTGTGAGTGAAGGCGGTGACATGATTCTGATAGGTCAGATCTTTAAATGAATTTGATTGGTTAGTCACACATTTTAAACATTAAAATGCATTTCCTGTCACAATGCTTTTGGTTGTGGGCGACTGAAGCTTTTCCCTCTCACTCTCCTCTGTTGACTAAATGATTTGGACTCCAAATAAATATTCTTCTTTCGTTTATTTGATGTAAAGTACTGGTTGGTTGCCTCTCTCTGAATGCACCGCCTTTTTTCCTTTCTGGATTTAAAATTGCTAAAAAGAGCTCTCACTAACAGCACTAGAGAAACCCAAAACCATGACAGCACTAACGTGACGTGAACTGCTGCTTGTGGCACATAGTTCTGCTGTTAGTTTTTTTTTTTATATATATAGATATATATATATCAAATGAGTACTGTTGCAAGAAATATTTGAAAATCTCAGAGTTATTTTATTAGTATACTCTAATGCATGTGGTGCTGTGATCTTACACACGTATGTCACAGCTGCTTATATATGCTGTGGCTGTATGCCACTGTGCAGGTTAGCATGCTTATGTAGCAAATAAGCCCAAAGCACCACTGTGCACAAGAACAACTAGCATAGCCTCTTAGAGGACAGCAGTCCAGGAACATGGCATGATGTAAACTGGTAGTCAGAGTTACTAATTCACCTCCTGTGCACTGCTGCGGTGCCCTTGAGTAAAGTGCCAAATCCCTAACAACTTGTAGGGCGCTGCTAAACACTGCAGAAAATCACTCCACCATCTCCTCTCCTCATTTTGCATGTCTATAAGTGTGTGTGTGTGGTTTCAAATCTATACAGTATATGTAAAAACCTGAGTGAAAAGAATGTCCCCATTAAGGGATCATTAAGTTAATCATCATTTTCTTCTCAGTCCTTTTAAACCCAGTGAGAGGTGGTATGTGTTATTGCTGGAGCAGCAGCAATTTTGACTTGAGAAAAAATAGGTAAGAGATTTGAAATACAAATAGATAAGAGTAAGAGGTGCTATGCTTCAAGTGAACAAAAACTCACTGTGGCAGGAAATCCTCTTTGATTGGACATTCTCTGGTAACCAATCGGGTGCACTTCATGGTCTGACCTACAAGGATTACAACATGTTCACATCACTGAGGTTTCTCAGAAAGTCAGAGTGAAGATGATCGCGTTCTGTGTTACACTGCTCTTCCTTCATCAAGGAGTGTAAGTGCGTTTCTAATCATAACAAAAGGTTTTCTCATTTAAATATCTGCACATTGTGTCCCAGTTTATGTTTTAATATTACATTACACTAGTTGTCATTGATTCTCTAATATGTTATATGTTTTTATTTCATTTAGATACAACTGGTTTCCAGTGACCACGTTCAACTCGTGAACTTGTCACCTTCACGTGTGTTTGGCCGTATGATGATTTGAAACCGAAGGCAACTTCACTGGTACAAGCAGAGTGCTGGGGAAACACTCAAATTAATTGTATCACTTATAAAAAATGCAACCCTGTGTATGGACCAGAGTTTTCTGACTCAAGCTTTGAAGTAAAAGATAATAAGAACATGAGCAGTCTGACCATTTTGAAGACAAACAAGAAGATGAGGGAACGTATCACTGTGCATTCATGGACTGGATCAAGATTACTTGGAGTGCGACCTATTTGTCATTAAGAGGTACGTAGTGATCTGTTTTATCAACACTTTAAAATCACTTCACCGTTTTGAAATGTTTCTCTTATTTTCTAAAATAACTAGAAACTGATTTAAAGTGAACATTGTCTGGAAGGATACACATTTCTGCAATCAAAATGCGATGTTTGGAATAGCCATGATCTAACATTTCTTTTGAGACTTCTGTAATTATTTCTATAAAAGTATCATGTCAAATCTTTACAGGTTTTGCTCACGTTACATTTCAACTATTGAAACTTTTCTTAAATCCATTTTAAAATTTAAAAGCGTGTGTGCAGACCCCGTCCTTTTTACACTGTTATGTATTACACAGGAAACACTCAGAGGACATCAAACTATGCTGTTGGTCAGAGGTCGACAGTATCTGATCCAGTCCGTCCAGGAGACTCAGTGACTCTGCAGTGTTCAGTCCTCTCTGACTCTGAGGACAAGACGTGTTCAGAAGATCACAGGTGTGTTCTGGTTCAGAGCCGGATCAGATAAATCTCATCCAGACATCATCTACGCTGATGGAAACAGACATGATGAATGTGACAAGAGTCAGAAACGCTGTGTTTATCACTTCTCTAAGGACGTCAGCTCCTCTGATGATGGGACTTACTACTGTGCTGTGGCCGCATGTGGGGAGATATTATTTGGAAATGGAACAAAGCTGGAGATTGAAGGTAACACTTGAGAGAAGCTTCGTGTCAGATTATACAGTTGGTTAAATAAAACCCATTAAAATCGTCAAGGAACAATTGTGATTTTACATTTGAAATAATTTAACCAGGAGGTGACAGTAAGCATTGTTTACTTTTCACATTGTTTTCATTGTTTTTTTCTTTTTGTTCATGTTTCAGGAACCAGCATGTGCTTACAGACAGTTGTCTTTCTGCTGTGTGCTGTCTTGGTTATATGTCTGATTGTTATAGCCTTCCTCATTCATGCCATCATCAAGAAAAAGAAGTGTGACTGTTACAACGGTAATAGACATCATAGTTTCTATACATTGATATCAAATTAAAAACTACTGCATCATTATTTATTGTTGTCCTGTACATTTTCTATTTCATCATGCAGCTCCTGTCGCTGTGCAAAAACACAGTGGTGGACAGAAAAGTTATCAGGTGAGGACATCAGATGCAGGATTAACTTTAGTTGTGTCATGCTGAATTTTAACTTTGTCATCTATATTTCTCAGAGAGGACGAGGACTTGTGGGTTTATTCTGCTGTCGTCTTCACTGTGATACAAACTGACAGAGGCGCAATAAAGGATCCAAAAGCAGCAGAGAGAGAGAGGATCTATGCTGCTGTCAAGATGTTTGGGTTGGATTAGTGAGTTAACAGGTCTGTTTACCATCAGTTGGAGGCTCACATCTCAGCTCACACTGTACTCACTAAACAGATAGCAGGGACAACAACAAAGAAATCATATAACTGTACTGACCTTCACAACAAAGAGAACATTCTCCAATTAACATAACCTTAATGCCAATATCTGTTGTTGTTTTTTTCTTTTATGTTTGCTGTTGTTCTTTGACCATAGACACTGTTTGGGATCAGATATATAATTCTATCAATCTGTCAATAAATAAACACACTGTGCTTTCTAGTGCCAAACTGCTGGTGTGATCTGTTAAACTGGTAAAACAACTGTTCGTTTTCTCTACATTTTCTATCACTTGCCAGAATCACTGAAATCAGTCCAATATTTAATTATATATCCATATATGAAAATAAATAGTTTGTTTATTCAGTTTCCAAACATGACAACATCTGCATACTGTGTTTACATGTCTTCAATTTGTGAAGAATATAAGAAGACAATATACATGTTACCTTAGACCAGGAGGCGGGAACCTTTTGGGCTTTTAGTGGTACGCAGTACTGGGCAGTCCCAGCCCGTACCAGCTCACTTTCACCCCTGTCTGTGAGCCAGATGCAGTCATCAAAAGAGCCACATCTGGCCACCTCTGGCTTAAAGAAATACTCAAACATTAATTGTAACTACTGGAATGAAAACTCTCTCTTTCTGGCCTCACACTGCTTTTTAAAGGTGTTCCGCATGTTGGCCGTGAGAACTAGCAAAGCCACATGCACTTACTGACATGTACATGTGGGACGTTTCTCAGACTTTTGACCAACCAAATCAAAGTGGTTTACTTACAACAGACCTGACTGTGAGCTTCAACAGGATATGTAACTAGGTTAACTCTGCAAGGAGGAAAAATACAAGATGTTTCAGCAGGCAATTTTGTACTTTATTTAGTTTTTCTTTCCAGTTAATATGTCCATTCAAAGAACAAAAAATCTCTTCAAATGACCTTCAGCCCTTTCATTATTAATCAGACAAACTTCACAGTCCTTTGTAAAAACAGTAGAACAGCAGTGTGCAGCTTACTGAGGCTACAACAGAGAGTGAGAAAAGGTAGAAAGACTGCTTTGTCTTCATGCTTCCATTTGAGGCCTGACCACAACAAAGCTGAAGCATCCATTTTATAGTTGTCCACCTTTCTATTTATTCTAACTGTGTATGTGTATTATATTTATGTACAGGGGCTGGACACAGCATCATGTCACTGATTTAACTGTATGTCAAACTTCAAGCAGCACCTTTAGTGTTAAGAACAACTTTATTGTCAGAGCAACATGTTTTGGCTGGTGGTCAACTAAATCAAATCAAATCAAATCAAATCAAATTTTATCTGTATAGATAAAATTTGAAAGAAAGAAAGAAAGAAAGAAAGAAAGAAAGAAAGAAAGAAAGAAAGAAAGAAAGAAAGAAAGAAAGAAAGAAAGAAAGAAAGAAAGAAAGAAAGAAAGAAAGAAAGAAAGAGGGGTGAGGGAGAGAGAGAATGAGGGGTAAGGGAGAGAGAGAGAATGAGGGAGAGAGAAGGTTTTCAGTAAAGGGAGATGTGACTACATCTCCAACCAGTACCATGCCTGACTAGGCATAACCCAGAAAGAGATGGAGGGGGTCCCCCGGCAGTCTAGTCCTATGGCAGCATAACTAAGGGAAGGCCTAAGCCAGCCCTAACTATAAGCGCTATCAAAAAAGGAAAGTCTTAAGTCTACTCTTTAAGGTGGTGACCGTGTCTGCCTCCCAAACCCACAAAGGTAGTTTGTTCTACAGAAGAGGAGCTTGATAGCTGAAAGCTCTGGCTCCCAGTCTACTTTTGAAACTATAGGAACCACAAAGAACCCAGCATTCTGAGAGCGCAGTGTTCTAGAGGGGTAGTAAGGTACTATGAGTTCTTTTACATATAATGGTGCCTGACCGTGAAGAGCTTTGTATGTAGCTCTGTAAGGAGAAGAATTTTAAATTATATTCTAGATTTAACAGGTAGCCAGTGCAAGGAAGCCAAAATGTTCCTGTCAGAACACGTGCAGCAGCATTCTGAATTAGCTGCAAAGTCCTAAGAGACTTATTGGGGAAGCCTGATAACAAAGAGTTACAGTAGTCCAGCCTAGAAGTAACAAATGCATGGACTATTTTTCTGCATCCGCTTGGGACATGATGTGTCTGATTTGGTAATGTTGCGTAAGTGGAAGAATGCAGTCCTTGAAATTTGTTTTATGTGGACATTAAAGGACAAATCCTGATTAAAAAATAACCCCAAGATTTCTTTACGGTGGAGCTGGAGGCCAAGGTAGGTAGCGTCTAAGGTAGCCAAGTCTCCGGAAAGAGTTTCTGGAGGTGTTTGGGTCCAATTACAAGAACTTCAGTTTATCTGAAGTTCAACATCAGAAGAATTTTGGTTATCCACTTTGGTATATCCCTAAGGCAGTTTAGTTAACTGATTGGTTTCATCAGGCTTGATCGATAAATATAATTGCCATTACTTGCAGACTAAGCGAGATTCTTCTAGTTTAGTGGCACGCCATTTACGTTCAGAATTACAGGCCACATGCTTTAATTTGCGAGTCTGCTGGCTATACCACGGAATTATATGATTGATGAAGGCCTCAAACCACAACATGGGACATCTGCTGTTTCTTCTCTTTCAGTTGTCTATTTATTTTTGGTCTCTGTAAACCTTTTTCATCACACTACAACATCCATCTGTCCTTTTCCTTCTGCTTATCTCTGGTGGTAGCACATCCCTTTTCCCAGTAATGCATTCCAGCTCCTCTCAGAGGATCTGAGACAATGAGGAGGTTGTCATTGTCTTACAGGAATAACTTACATACCTTAATTTTCTTACTTCAGAATTTTGTTTAAATTTTTTGTCCCAGGACCAGATCCTGACATCATTGCAGGTCCTCCATCTGATCCAGTCCATCGTGGAGAGTCTGTGACTGTGACCCAGAGTTCAGTCCTCTCTGACTCTGAGAATAAAACATGTCCAGGAGACCAGACTGCGTGCTGTTTCAGAGCTGAATGAAATGAATCTCATTTGAGCTTTAATGATAATGTCATTGTTGAAGAATATGAAAAGAACTGTGACAAACAAACAAACAAACAAAGAAATATAGCCACAGCTTCTCTAAGAGGAAGACTTAATGCTGTGCTGTGGCCACATGTAGGGAGATATTTTGTGGAGACAGATCAAAACCAAACACTGAAAGTAAGTGTATCTTTTTGTTTGTTCTTAATATACCATGACAAAATAAATCATATATTAATCAGTTCAGTGCCATTTCACAGAAGAACATTACAATTCTCTCTGTGTTATGTGCTGCTTTGGCAACAAGTCTCATTGTTATAGCCTTTCTCATATATTCAATCATGAAACTCAAGAGGAAATCTTGTGGTTGTTCCAATGGTAAACAAAGTCACTCATACAGTTGTCATACGTTGTGGAAACTACAATCATGCTTGTTTATGGTGTCTCAATTCACTTTCAATCTACATATATTACAGATGTGAGTGTTCGGAATACATCAGGAAAAATAACAATGATATGTTGTACAAATCTTTATTAATATTGTATGATTTTGATGACATCCGAATTGATTTCATGGTTAAAATAGTACAATTTCATCATAAACTATGAAGCATCAAAGGTTTAGTTTAAAATTTCAGATTTAAAATAGGATTCATATAACCCTGTGCTGTATATTGAAATGTTTTTTATGTAGTATTTTTCATGCAAATACATAATATGAAGGATCAATGTACAGAAAACTGTAGCACACAAAGACATAAACACGTGTCCATGCTACAACAAGATTCAATTTTTGTCATGAAACATGTATTTTTATTGAAGTTAGAAGGAAACTCACAACACTGAATTATTTATTCACACTGTAAGAGGGTCAGTAACTGTGACCGAACTCACAGATTTTCAGACACAACTTCACATTGATCAGTTACACTTGAAGAATATACAACTTTCTATTCAGTGTCTCTCTTCTTCCTTCCTCTTGTAGCTTTTCTTCCAGATAAATGCAGCGCAGCATAGTTCACATCATCTCCACCTTCAGTCTGTGCACCAAATAAAAGGCTCATTACTGTACAGTATTATCATATACTTACAGTATAGTCATGTTGTTATAGGGCTGGGAATTATATTAATATTAATTTGGCATCATTACTTACATTATCATTGACTGGTGGAATCAAGTTGTTGTGTTGTGATTGTGAAGAGACGCTTTCTATTCCTAACAATGAATGAAAACAGAAAAATGATTTACTTAATCTGACTTTTTAAGAAGGATCATCAACTCATTCAATATTAACTTAAATTGTAAAACTCTAATGTAAACCTAAATGTGACACAAGTGGAAGAAAACTGGAATATAGACACGGATCTTGTGCTACAAATGTTTGCTGATACATTAATTTAACTGATAAAAATGCAAAAATAAATGATAGATATCTGGCGAATTTATCCCGGAACATGACCATTGAAGTTGGTCCTGTGTGATGTTACACTTCAAAGACTATATGAACATTGAAGTGAAACCATAGTTGTAAAGTATTCACATTTTTTGATCCAGTCAACAACACTTACCTTTAAATTGTTCACATCCTTCTCTTGGAGTTCGGTAACAGATGAAAACAATATTTCCAATCACAGAAATGATCAGGCAGACGATTGCTATCACCAGCGCAATTAATTCAGAACTTGTTTTCCCCTCTAAACAAAGAAAATAATAATTGATCAATGATGTTATTGACATTTTATGAATATCACGTCCAGTGTTGAACACAGAGTCATACCGATTTGCTGCTTTGTTCCATTTCCAAATAATATCTCCCCACATGTGGCCACAGCACAGTAGTAAGTTCCCATCATCAGAGCTGACGTTCTTAGAGAAGGATAAACACAGCGTTTCGGACTTCTTGTCACGTTCATCATGTCTGTTTCCATCAGCGTAGATGATGTCTGGATGAGATTTAGTCTGATCCGGCTCTGAACCAGAACACACTGTGATCTTCTGAACACGTCTTGTCCTCATAGTCCGAGAGGACTGAACACTGCAGAGTCACTGAGTCTCCTGGACGGACTGGATCAGATACTGTCGACCTCTGAACAACAGCATAGTTTGATGTCCTCGAGTGTTTCCTGTGTAATACATAACAGTGTGTAAAAAGGACGGGTCTGCACACACCGCTTTTAAATTTTAAAATTTAAGGATTTAAGAAAAGTTCAAAGTTGAAATGTAACATGAGCAAAACCTGTAAAGATTTGACATGATACATAATTAGATCATGGCTAAAACATCCACAGTGATAAAAATCCTTTTTAACTGTACGTCATTTTTTAAAAGTTATTCTTCTTCTTCAACTGTGAAGAAATATTTACTGGTTTGTGTGGTTGGTTGAAGTGATTCCAATCGTTCCAAATACAGATCACATAATTACCTCTTAATGACAAATAGGTGGCATTCCAAGAAATCCTGTTCCACTCCATGAATGCACAGTGATACATTCCCTCATCTTCTTGAATCGTCCTTGAAATGGTCAGACTGCTAATATTCTTATTAACTTCAAATTTAAATCTTGAGGTAGGATACTCTGGTCCATACTCAGGCTCTGCATTTTTTACAAGTGATACAATTAATTTCAGATTTCCCCCAGCACTCTGCTTGTACCAATGAAGATTTTGATAGTTGTACTCTTTAGGCAAAATGCATGTGAAGGTCACAGGTTCACTGAGTTGAACTGTGGTCACTGGAACCAGTGTATCTAAATGAAATGAAACGTTCATTACATTAAAACATAAACAATAGTTAGTGTAGTAACAACATAAAGAACATGCAGTGTTCACATGAACCACCACACATCTGGATTTCATGCAGATACAGAAAAATTGAAAAAAATATTTCATCATTATTTGATATAACTTACATCCCTGATGAAGGAGAAGCAGTGTAACCCAGAACACACGACCATCTTGACACTGTTTCTAGTTTGGAAACTTAGACTTTTGACTTGTGAGTGAAGGCGGTGACATGATTTCTGATAGGTCAGATCTTTAAATGAATCTGATTGGTATCACACACATTATAACATTAAAATGCAATTTCCTGCCACACTGCTTTTTGTTGTGCGACTGAAGCTTTTTCCCTCTCACTCTCCTCTGTTGACTAAATGATTTGGACTCCAAATAAAAAATATTCTTTCTTTTCGTTTATTTATGTAAAGTACTGTGTGGTTGCCTCTCTCTGAATGCACCGCCTTTGTCCTTTCTGATTTAAAATTGCTAAAGGAGCTCTCACTAACTGAAAACACAGAATCTCACACTCTCATGTTTTGACTAAACTATTTGGACTCTGAATGAATATTCTTCGTTTGTTGATCTATGTAAAATACTTTCTGGCTCTCTGGTTAAAAAGCGCTGGCTTGTCTTTCACTCTGGATATAATGTTGATGAAAGGAGCATTCACTGACAGCACTGGAGAAACCCAAAACCATGACATTGGCAGCATCAGCATGGTGTCAACATTGCTTTGCTCCATTGCTTTATTTATTTTAGTACTAAACTTTAAGGCAGGGGTATTCACCTTTTATTTCACCTTATTACCTTATTTATATATATACTGGCATATTAACCTGTATGCATTTTTAATCATGTTGTCATGTTATTTACAGGCTTCATGTTTTCGTTTGAGACTGTCACACAAAAAATGCATAGCGGCAATCCCACTCTTTGTTTTCTGAAATTTCTGAATAATTAGGGGTCTCCTCTCTTTTGCATTTATCTTCTGCTCCTGGGGGTGGCGCTGCTGGGGAGGCAGCACCAGCACCTGTGGCCTCAGCAGAGGTGGTAGGAGTAACTGTAGGATCTTAATCTTGAAGCCTCGTTACTGTGATAAATTCATCCATTCTGCTTCGCTCATTAAACTAGTAAGTAGCCTTTAGTTAGTTAGACATTTCCTCACCTTTTTTTCTTTCCCTCCAATATCAGCTGGCCACGTTATACATTATACTGCATCATTTATTCTGTAAACAGATTTGTCAAAAAGTAGCTAATATTTTATATCAATGATTGCAGTTTACTCAATATCATTTTCTTATCATCTAAAATTCTCACAATTTATTTGGTGAAAATTGTCAATTATTATGACAAAATTGGCAGACCCCCTGAATACCTCTGCAGGTCCCCAAAGGGTCGCCTACCCTCGGTTGAAGACCCCTGCTCTATGGAACTCGTTTTCAGCAGCAGTACCAAGACTTACTAGCATATTGTTACTCTGGCATACATCACAGCTGCTTACACATGCTGTGGGTGTATGCCACTTAGAAACTTCATGTACGACTTCAAAATGTAATATGTCCCTCTACTACTGTTATATGGCAGCCCATCACTCCATCATCTCTCCACATTTTGCATGTTTATGTGTGTGCGTGGTTTTATTTCTGACCTATATCAAGAATCAGATTTATTGCCAAGCAGGTTTCCAATTTAAAAGGAATTCTTCTTGGTGTTATTGTTGTTAAAATGAAGTAGTACAAGAGATATAAAAAAAAGTTGTTGTTGCAAAAGTGTGTTAATGCAATGCACAGAGTTCGTAGAACGCAAGTCAGTGTGACATGTAGGGTCTGGGGTGGAGGGTGAGAGGGGGCTCATGGTCTTGTTGATAAGGCCAGTGGCAGATGGGAAGAAGAAGTTTTTGTGGCTTGGGGTTTTGGTCCTGATGGACTGTAGACTGTTTTTGGAAGAGAGTGTCTCAAAGACTTTGTGTCTGGGGTGGGAAGAGTTAGCCACAATCTTTCCTGCATGCCTCAGGGTCATGGAGGAGTACAGGCCCTGGATGCTGCATATCACCTTCTCTGCAGGGTGAAATTCATTTCTTCAGTAATCAGGAAATAAATCCTCTGCTGGGCTTTCTTGGCGAGTGAGATGATGTTCAGCACTCACTTGAGGTCCTGGGAGATGATGGTTTCCAGGAAGCAGAAAGGACTTGCACACGATGATGCACCATAGGAAATGAGTCCAATGAGGGTGGTGTCGTCCACAAAATTCAGGAGGTTGATGGATTGATGGTCTGACTTCTCCCCACACATGCTGGAAACAATTTTTTTGCTGACACCCCTGCTGTGTGGACTGCCAGAGCCGAAACCGATGACCCCCACTCAATAAATGGAAATGGTTTACGCCGTTGTGCCAAATCCTGTCCAGTTTTAGTCTTTTTTCATTGGTTGGACGTGATAAACTGTCTGTATTTGGGAAGTTGTACAGTCACAGTTGTAATTACCAAGATTGTTGGAGAGTTAACATGTGGTAGAGAAATATTCCCAGCAGTGGCGTTCAAAGTCTGCAGTTGTGAAGCCATGTCAGCGTGTCGTTTCCCTCTCTTCCAGCATTTCGCTGTGCGAGCAAAGGTGAGATTGATGGACAGAATGTCCAAAATTTCCAATGATGGGAGAACAAAAGTGGGTAGCAGTTGCTCTGGAGTTGTACCCCTGATCATAATCTCTTCCCTAGTGAAAGAGCTCTGGGTACTACCGCAAAAAAACAGAATTAACACACAACAAAACAAGACGCAAACAACACCGAGGCAGCCAGTTGCAGTGTCATCATGGATTCAGATATAAAAGTATGTAAAAGAATGTCCCAATAAAGGGATCCATAAAGTTAATTATCATCTTCTTCTTAGTCCTTTTTAACCTAGTTAGAGGTGGTATATGTCAGTAATGGAGCAGAGTGATGTCATATTTAGACGACAAAGATAGAACTGGTGCAGAACAATGGTTTATTATTACAAAAGTGAGTGTACAAAAGCTTTTGGACATTCCTGGAAAAGTGGTCCAAACAAGCAAACAGATATGTAATGGTGGAGGCTAAGACCAAAAAACAAGAATCTAAAGCAGACTACAAAACAAAACAGAAAGAATGTCCTGAACACTTGAACGAGAATGAAGAACGCTGAAGAACAACTGAAACTGAAAACCAAGGAACCAAAAAAGTAAATATACAAGAGAAGGCAAAATGATCTGAAACTGATCAGCTGGAAAAAGACGATCAAATGCTGGAGGGAACACAACGACAGCAGGAGTAAGTTACGACGGAAGGAGAGGGGGAGAATTACAAATGAACAGGAAGACACTGAAGAAGAGACGCATGTCGATGACATCAACAACACTCACGTCTTTTGCTGCATGTGGCTTCTGTTTGTTCTACGCCATTTTTTTGTAAATAGTAAAGTCTTCTGCATCCTTATTCAGCAGCAGCACCAAGACTGACCAGTGTGAATGGAAACCCACCAAGGAAAAAGAAAACCATACCAACAATGCTTAGCTTTTAGCCATGATATTTCCCTTGATCCAGCTACACAGCTGTCACAGTGATAATGTACAATATGTATATATAATATGATATAATATAATAGAATATATTTAACTACTTCCATTAAACTGTTCCATCTTTCTCACACTACTTTTTAAAGATGTTCTGCATGTTGGCCGTGAGAATAAGTAAAGCCACATGCACTTACTGACATGTACATGTGGGATATCTCTCAGACCTCTGACCAACCATCAAAGCTGTTTACTCACAGCAGACCTGACTATGAGCTTCAACAGGATATGTAACTAGGTTAACTTTGCAAGGAGGAAAAATACAAGATGTTTCAGCAGGCTGTTTCAAGCTGAACTTGATTTTTGTTTCTTGTTGGTAAAGGTGTTCATTCAAAGAACAAAAAATGTCAGTGGTTGAATGGTCATCAACCCTTTTTTTTATTAATAATCAGACTATTATTAAGATCAAACTTTGCAGTTCAGAGTCCTGCTCTTTCCAAAACAACCAGGGTGGGGACCATGGATTGATTAGCTCCTCCCCCTCTGACATCAACGTCCAATCAATGGGACCAAACAGCATAAAAGTGTGACAAACTATCATGATGTTTAACTCGGCCTACTCTTTTAAATTTCTCAGTCGTTAATAATAATAGTAAGAAATATACTGCCATGTTCAGCAAGCTGCACTTAACTGCTGTTTAGTCAGGTGCAGCTTCTTGAGGCTACAACAGAGAGTGAGAAAAGAAATACCACCTTGTCTTCACACTTCAGTCTGAAGCCTGACCACAATAATGTTGAAGTTCCATCCATCATTTCTTGTCAGTAGTGAGTGTGAGTGTGTGTTTTCTTTGCGTGTTTGTGTGTGAAAGCACAGAAAGAACAACTTGTTGTGGTTAAGTGTGTGTGTATATATATATATATATATATATATATATATATATATATATATATATATATATATATGTAAGCCACAGTTTGTGGTCCTGGACTGCATTAAATGGGTCAGATGTTCGTGTCACTGTTTGTGACAGTACAAAAGCAAACACTGTATACTGTACACTGCTGAGTCTGAGATGTCGTTCTGTCTCCTGACAAGGTCTTGGGTTCAAATCTTTATCTGTGGTTTTCTATCTATCAGGGTTCACATGGATTCCCTCCCTCACATTAAAACATGGAGGTCATCTATACTTCCGCTTAGTTGTGGTCAGGTCACGGTGGCAGCAGATTTGGGAGGGCGTTTCAGACATCCCTCTTCCCAGTAACGCATTCCAGCTCCTCCTAGGAGATCCAGAGGCATTCACAGGCCAGATGGGCTATATCGTCCTTACAGTGAGTTCTGGCTCTGCCCCGTGGTCTCCTGTTAGTCGGACGTGCATCTCAAAAGACCACTCCACGCTGAAAACCACGCCAGTGCAGGTCCCCAAAGGATCTCTACCCTTATATGATGGCGGGGTTTGGTCCAGGGAAATAGTCCCTGGTACGGTCTCCTAAAGCAAATTGTTCCAAGGGGAGGGATCAGACTAAATGTGAATCACAAAGCCCGAAAGGGGCTGCAGCACCTCGTCCAGAACAGAGAAAGTGGGGTCCCCTTCCGGATCCAGACCTGGAAGGAGAGATCGCCGTGAGCCAGACTTTAATCCATGTGGTTTGGCTGGGTACAGCCTGGAGAAACAACATGGAGCCACCGCCCTGTGAGATGCATAGGGGTTGGGTGCTGCGCCTGTGAAGCAGTAGGCTAATGCTGGGACTTGGGCATAGTGATTGCGTCGTGGTTTCGGGGGTTTCTTGTTTAGTATTTCCTGGTTTATTTTGTATACTCCCCTCTCCGTGTGTCTGTTACTTCTTTACTTTTCTTTTACTATTGTTCTACATCAATTTTGTCTTTGTAGTCTGCATTTGGGTCTTATTCCTTGTGTTCTGGGTTAATCTGCTTGAACCCAGTCCCCCCATATAGAGGACTACATTTTACTGACATTAAATCCAGAAGGCAAAATTTCAAACATTTGAAGAATATTACCAGGGTCCAAATATTGAACATGGGTAACATATTTCAAGAATGAAAAGCACTGTTGAGTGTTGAGAATAAATGTTGAAAAGTCCCAGAAATTCAGAAAAACATTCATCTTTATGAATCAAATGATGACAGTGATGGGTACTATGTTTCACTTACCACAACAAAAGCAGTGCAGCAGGAAGTACATTTTAATGATATATTCAGTGCTAACCAATCAGATTCATTTAAAGGTCTGACCTATCAGAATCATGTCACCGCCTTCACTCACAATATAACCAACAAGTCTCCAAACTAGAAACAGTGTCAAGATGATCGTGCTCTGGGTTACACTGCTTCTCCTTCATCAGGGATGTAAGTTATATCAAATGATGATAAAACATTTTCTCCTCTTTCTGTATCTGCATGAAATCCAGATGTGTGGTGGTTCACGTGAACACTGCATATTTTTTTTACATTGTTACTACACTAACTATTACTATGTTTTAATGTATTGAATGTTTGATTTCATTTAGATACACTGGTTCCAGTGACCACAGTTCAACTCGGTGAACCTGTGACCTTCACATGCATTTTGCCAAAAAAGTGGAACAATGAAGATCTTCACTGGTACAAGCAGAGTGCTGGGGGACATCTGAGATTAATAGTATCACTTATTAAAAATGCAAACCCTGCATATAGACCAGAGTTTTCTGCTTCAAGATTTGAGCTAAAAGTTAATAAGAACATGAGCAGTCTGACCATTTTGAAGACAAAACAAGAAGATGAGGGAATGTATCACTGTGCATTCATGGACTGGACCAATAATTATTGGAATGCCACCTATTTGTCATTAAGAGGTAATTATGTGATCTGTTTTTGGAATGATTTGGAATCACTTCAACCATTTAAAGCTAAACCCAGTTAATATTTCTTCACAGTTGAAGAAGAATAATAACTTTAAAAAATTATGTAGAGTTACGAAGCATCTTTGCAGAGGATTTCCACATACAATAATTCTTAAAATCTGCATTGTTAAATGTTATGTTAGGTACTACTCTGTTAATGTTTTATCACTGTGGATGTTTTAGCCATGATCTAACTTTTCTTTTGGAACTTCTGTTATTATTTCTATAGAGTATCATGTCAAATCTTTACAGGTTTTGCTCATGTTACATTTCAACTTTGAACTTTTCTTAAATCCCTTTTACAATTTAAAAGTGTGTGTGCAGACCCCGTCCTTTTTACACTGTTATGTATTACACAGGAAACACTCAGAGGACATCAAACTATGCTGTTGTTCAGAGGTCGACAGTATCTGATCCAGTCCGTCCAGGAGACTCAGTGACTCTGCAGTGTTCAGTCCTCTCTGACTCTGAGGACAAGACGTGTTCAGAAGATCACAGTGTGTTCTGGTTCAGAGCCGGATCAGATAAATCTCATCCAGACATCATCTACGCTGATGGAAACAGACATGATGAATGTGACAAGAGTCAGAAACGCTGTGTTTATCACTTCTCTAAGGACTTCAGCTCCTCTGATGATGGGACTTACTACTGTGCTGTGGCCACATGTGGGGAGATATTATTTGGAAATGGATCAAAGCTGCACATCGGTAAGACTCTGTGTTCAACATTGGAGGTGATATTCATAAAATGTCAATAACATCATTGATACATTTTTTTCTTTGTTGTCTAGAGCGAACAGTGAGTTGTGAACTTTCTGCAGCAGTGATAGGAGGAATGGTCTGCCTGATCATTTCTGTGATTGGAAATATTGTTTTCATCTGTTACCGAACTCCAAGAACAGGATGTGAACAAATTAAAGGTAAGTGTTGTTGACTCAAAAAGAGTAAAAGAGTTCACATATTAATCATGTATGAAGTGTAACATCACACAGGACAAACTTCAACGTCATGTTCCGGGATAAATTCATAGATATCTGTAGTCTTTAATTTTGCATTTTATCAGTTAATTAATGTATCAGCAAACATTTGTAGCACAAAATCAGTGTCTGTATTCACGTTTGTTAGCTGTAGAGTTCACAATTTCAACAACTTTTTTTTAATTTAACAGTTAAAATGCATTTTTTTTATATTTATATATTTTATAAATTTTTCTATATTCATTCAATGCTAGGAATAGAAAGCGTCTCTTCACAATCACGACACAACTCGATCCCACCAGTCAATGATAATGTAAGTTATGATGCCAAATTCCATTATTTGTTTCATTAATATAATTCCCAGCCCTATAACAACATGACTATACTGTGTAATGAACCTTTTATTTGGTGCACAGACTGAAGGTGGAGATGATGTGAACTATGCTGCGCTACATTTATCTGGAAGAAAAGCTACAAGAGGAAGGAAGAAGAGAGAGACTGAAGAAAGTGTGTATTCTCAAGTTAAATGCTCAATGTGAATGTGTGTCTGTGAAAATCTGTGAGTTGGTTCATAGTACTGACCTCACAATTAAATTAAATATTGAATGACGATTTATGATAGAAATTACACTGTAGCATGGAGACATGCTCTTTCTGTTCGACGTACACTGATCCGAGCATCATATTATGTGTTTGTATTTCGTTATGATTCTTTTACTTTCAAATTCTTAGCTGGATTTATTAAAAAAGAATACATTAAAAAATCAATATACAGCAAAGGGGCACCTGAGTAATTTATTTGAAGTCAAAAAATTCAAGTCAAAAAAAAAAGTCAAGTAAAACTTTAACTATTTTTGAATTCTTCATAGTTTATAATGGAAACTTCGTCAGTTATGATTTTTTTAACCATGAAATCAATTCTGATGTCATCAAAATCAACATTTGTTAATAAAAACAACATAGAAGTTGTCTTTCTTCTGATGTATACCAAACACTGACATCTGTAGTATAACCATATAGATTGAGAGTGACTTGAGACACCATAGATAAATAAACATGATTGCAGTTTCCATGACGTCACCCACAGGATTCTGAGCAGCTGTTGGTGAGTATGGTGGCTCTGGCTGTCACCATCAGTCCTGCCACTGCTGGCTCTCCATTAATCCAAAATTGGGCCAAGATGTGGTGCATGGGTAGAGCTGAGGTGGACTGAATGATGTCTGGTTGCTCAAAAAAGACAGCTGTGACGACACCCACCTGTTAATCCACGCTCTTAATTATGCATAACTCTATGCTTTAATATTATTTAAGCAGTTCTGTATGTAAACAATCAGCCTCAGTAGAGTTGTCATGAAAGAGGAAATTAGTTGTAGAGACCAAAACTGTCTTTGTATCAGCCTATAAATGGGGAGTTGTGAAAAATGAGTTGTGGCTTTATTTCACAGGTTGATGGTTGGGCGTACAGAGCAGCACTGTGCTGATCTTTGCGAGCAAAGCCAAAGGATGTTACAGTGCTTAAACTGGCTCAGTACTAGTACTTCAGATTCTATCTCTTAGTATAAACTAAATGAATGGTAAAAAAAAAAAATCCATGTTCACATAAAAGGATACATTTTACAATATGTTACTGAATATTAATTATTGTTTCTGTAGGTTGCACTCTTTCTTTAAACAAGACATTAATCAGTAATTCACACTGGAGGTTAAAGGTTACGTTTCATTTTATTATTGGTTTGGTATCATAATGTGTGTGTATTTACGAGAAGGAAGCAACATGCAGCATTTTCTTGTTATTCCGCTTAATATCACTGAAATTTAGACTGCAGCAGAAGATGATTCATGTCAATGTAATCATTTAAAATGTGAGGGACACATTTCAGAGAAATCTGATTGGCCCCTCATTATGTTGCGTTTCATGGTACTACCACAGAGGAAATAATGCAAACCATCTTTCCAACCAAGACATGAAACAACATGAACAGCATGCTGCGGTTTCATGTTTAATGGTGGGTTTCTAAAACTGACTCAGAGTATGTAGCTAATACATCTCAAATTACAACAATGTCTATCGTGCTCAGTCAAATCAAATTTTGTAACTAGCTTCAGTAAGCTTCAGACCAGAGATGCAACGCAAGTACCTAAGCAGTCCGTATCCGTTCAACCCCTTCATGAACTGTGACAGACCCTAACTTGAACAATGGACCAGAAGATCTTGAGTTTTCACAAAAGCTGCAGGATGATTGCATCAGTTCAATCAGCAAGTATACTGTACATCTCGTCGGGATGCCTTCTGGGTGCCTTCCTTTTTTTTTGAGGTGTTCCAGTCTAACTGACAGAAGACAGACCCAGAACTAGCTTGGGGGTCTATGTAGCCCATCTGGCCTGGAAATGTCTTGGAAGAGCAGGAATGTGTTAGGGACATGCCACCTAAACTCAGCCTCAGATAAGCAGGAAATAGATGGGTGGATGTTGGAGTGATCTGAACCTAAAACCACAGATAAAGATTTGAACCCAAGACCTTATCATGGGGCATCACAATATCTCAGAGTCAACAGTGAACAGTGTTTGTTTTTATATTCAAAGTTTTTACTAAATATGGTGGGAGTCCAAAAATAGAAAGACACAAAAACAGATTTGTCATGTGTTGTTTTGACAATAAAGGTGTTCACTAAAAGTGCTGCTTGATGTTTGATGTACAGGTAAATCAGTGATTCTGTGACAATGCTGTGTCCAGCCCTTGTACATATAATATATACACATACACAGTTAATATAAACAGAAGGGTGGACAGACAAATGATGCATGGAAACTAGGCTCTCTCTGTTGAGCTGCAGTTGGCTGCTGGTTTTAGGAATGGAAGTATAGTAATAAGTTGTTGTAAGTTGTTTATCATTATTGGTAGCCTCAGGCCAATTTAAAAGAATAGGCCTAGTTAAAGGTCATGATGGGTTGTCACACTTTTCTGCAGTTTGGTCCTTTTGATTGGCTGTTGATGTCAGATGGGAGAGGGGCTATGGTCTATGCTCTATGGTCCCGCCTTGGTTGTTTTGGCAAGAGCAGGACTTTGAACTCTGAAGTTTGTCTGATTACTGATGAAAAGGTTTGGTGTAGACATTATTTGTTCTTTGAATGAAAACATTAACCAGCAAGAAAAATAAAATACATTATGTGTTCAGCTTAAAACAGCCTGCTGAAACCTCTGGTGTCTTTTCCTCCTTGCAAAGTTACCCTGGTTACATATCCTGTTGAAGCTCACAGTCAGGTCTGTTCTGAGTAAACCGCTTTGATGGTTGGTCAAAGGTCTGAGAAAAGGCCCACCACAGAACATGTCAGTAAGTGCACGTGACTTTGCTAGTTCCCACAGCCACATACAGAACGCCTTTAAAAAGTGGTGTGAGACTAGAAAGACAGAAGAGTTTCATTCCAGTAGTTAAACATATTTACCCACAAAATGTTCTCTCTGGGGCACCCACTTCCTCATCAGTACCCCATTCTGGATGAAATAACCCTGGGAGTTGCTTCTTACTTCATCATAAGGCCGTACCACATCCAACTCTTGAGAGAACTATCAGCATGCTGCTCTGACACCAACTCCCTGTAAGAAACAGACAAAGGAACATTACAATAAAGTCACATCCTTTTCAGTGAAATCGGCCTCAATTAAATGTGCACGTTTCATCGCGCGCGTAACAGCACATGCCCTGAGCACCTCAGGAAATTCCATCGAGGTTCCACTGAGGTGACACCTGAACTGGATGGATGAACAAACACATCATCCGCCACAATTTTCCCCTCTCCAACCAAGGCCATTGTCTGCCTTTCCAGATCAATCTTCGCCTGCTCCGTTTCCTGTCTCGCCTTCTCAGCAGATAGCACTTTCTCCAGCTCTATGATCTGTCGCACCATCTCTATCACAACTTCCTTCTCAGTCTCTAACTTCATCCACAACACAGCAACTCTGCTGCTCAAAAGACAGCCCGGCACCCAGACCCGCTACTAACGGCAGAGACGCACCCCCGGTGCCTACACAGATGGACACAGCCTCTCCTACACCCAACACGTTCATTTTTAATAACTTGAACTTTTTTCTGCCTTCACCGTCTCTTTTACTCGTTTATCACCAACATCAACATTATAATGTGCCGCTATTGTAACCAACTTGATCCTTGATGCACTCATCCAACAAAGCTTCCGCTGGCGCCTGCACAAATGCTTCACAACTTCATCCATGACAATTTAATGAACACACAAGAATTGCAACTTGACGAAACTTGCTCAGTGTGCCCACAGGCCGACACAGCCATCACCATAGCCTCCCCGCTAACTGACTACCTAACCAGAAGTATCTACATACTCCCCCCTAGTCTTCATGAGGTTGTACCGGTGGGTATTTAAGCACTGTTAGCCGCTGGTACAGAGAGGCAACCAGAAACTGGCATACCTCACCAAAATCACAGATGTACCCCCGAGCAGCAGCTCTAACCACTGCAACAATGCTCCTTTCATCAACATTATATCCAGAATGCAAGACAAGGCAGCGCATTTTAAACAGAGAGCCAGAAAGTACTTTACATAGATCAACAAATGAAGAAAATTCATTCAGAGTCCAAATAGTTTAGTCAAAACATGAGAGTGTGAGATTCTGTGTTTCAGTTGCCACAACAAAAGCAGTGTGGCAGGAAATGCATTTAATGGTATATTTCTGTGATAACCAATCAGATTCATTTAAAGGTCTGACCTATCAGAATCATGTCACCGCCTTCACTCACAAAGTCAAAAGTCTAAAGTTTCCAAACTAGAAACAGTGTCAAGATGGTCGTGTTCTGGGTTACACTGCTTCTCCTTCATCAGGGATGTAAGTTATATCAAATAATGATGAAATATTTTTTTCAATTTTTCTGTATCTGCATGAAATCCAGATGTGTGGTGGTTCATGTGAACACTGCATGTTCATGTTGTTACTACACTAACTATCGTTTACCTTTTAATGTATTGAATGTTTGATTTCATTTAGATACACTGGTTCCAGTGACCACAGTTCAACTCAGTGAACCTGTGACCTTCACATGCATTTTGCCTGATGAGTTGACCCATGAAAATCTTCACTGGTACAAGCAGAGTGCTGGGGGAAATCTGAAATTAATAGTATCACTTATTAAAAATGCAAACCCTGCATATAGACCAGAGTTTTCTGCTTCAAGATTTGAGCTAAAAGTTAATAAGAACATTAGCAGTCTGACCATTTTGAAGACAAAACAAGAAGATGAGGGAATGTATCACTGTGCATTCATGGACTGGACCAATAATTCTTGGAATGCCACCTATTTGTCATTAAGAGGTAATTATGTGATCTGTTTTTGGAACGATTTGGAATCACTTCAACCATTTAAAGCTAAACCCAGTTAATATTTCTTCACAGTTGAAGAAGAAGAATAACTTTAAAAGATTACGTACAGTTAAGAAGCATCTTTGCAGAGGATTTCCACATACAATAATTCTTAAAATCTGCATTGTTAAATGTTATGTTAGGTACTACTCTGTTAATGTTTTATCACTGTGGATGTTTTAGCCATGATCTAACTTTTCTTTTGGAACTTCTGTTATTATTTCTATAGAGTATCATGTCAAATCTTTACAGGTTTGCTCATGTTACATTTCAACTTTGAACTTTTCTTAAATCCCTTTTAAAATTTACAAATGTGTGTGCAGACCCCGTCCTTTTTACACTGTTATGTATTACACAGGAAACACTCAGAGGACATCAAACTATGCTGTTGTTCAGAGGTCGACAGTATCTGATCCAGTCCGTCCAGGAGACTCAGTGACTCTGCAGTGTTCAGTCCTCTCTGACTCTGAGGACAAGACGTGTTCAGAAGATCACAGTGTGTTCTGGTTCAGAGCCGGATCAGATAAATCTCATCCAGACATCATCTACGCTGATGGAAACAGACATGATGAATGTGACAAGAGTCAGAAACGCTGTGTTTATCACTTCTCTAAGGACGTCAGCTCCTCTGATGATGGGACTTACTACTGTGCTGTGGCCACATGTGGGGAGATATTATTTGGAAATGGATCAAAGCTGCACATCGGTATGACTCTGTGTTCAACACTGGACGTGATATTCATAAAATGTCAATAACATCATTGATACATTTTTTCCTTTGTTGTCTAGAGCGAACAGTAAGTTGTGAACTTTCTGCAGCAGTGATAGGAGAATGGTCTGCCTGATCATTTCTGTGATTGGAAATATTGTTTTTCATCTGTTACCGAACTCCAAGAGCAGGATGGTGAACAAATTAAAGGTAAGTGTTGTTTGTAACTTGTTTGACTATTGTTATTATTTGGAAATGGAAGAAATCAGCCAATTCTGTATTCAGTAGTGGAGGTGATATATTTATAAGATAATAACATAACAATCATTGATAAGTTATCACATTCTTTGTTTAGAGGGAAAAACAAGTTCTTAATTAATTGTGCTGGTGATAGAAATCATCTGCCTGGCCATATGTCTGATAGCCTTCCTCCTTCATACCATCATCAAGAAAAACAAAAGTGATTGTTACAACGGTAACTGAAGTGACTCATAGCATAATTGATATCAAATTAAAACTACTGCATCATTATTTATTGTTGTCTGTACATTTTCTATTTCATCATCCAGCTCCTGTCGCTGTGCAAAAGCACAGTGGTGGTCAGAAAAGTCATCAGGTGAGGACATTAGATATAAGATTAAAGGGATAGTTCGGGATATCTGACATGAATCTGTATGGCATCCCCGTCAGTAGTGTCACACAGCCACACTGACTTACCCCCGACAGTGTCCTGTGGGCCGACTTCTCGTCCAGGTTTGGTCAGCAACGAAAGTAGTCCGGCAGGTTTGCTGGGACACTTAAAAAAAAAGTTTTTCTTCTCAAAACAGCATGTGTTCAAAAGAGTGAAAGAGTGAAAAGAGTGAAGGCCCACAGGACCCTGTCGGGGGTAAGTCGGTGTGGCTGTGCGACACTACTGACGGGGATGCCATACAGATTCATGTCAGATATCCCGAACTATCCCTTTAACCTTATTCGGTTGTGGCATTTTGTTTTTTAACTTTGTCGTCTGTATTTTCTCAGAGAGACGAGGACTTGTGGGTTTATTCTGCTGTCATCTACACCGTGATGAAAACTGACAGAGGCGCAATAAAGGATGCAAAAGCAGCAGAGAGAGAGAGGATCTATGCTGCTGTCAATACGTTCGGGTTGGATTAGTGTGTTAACAGGTCTGTTTATCATGATTTGGGACTGTATGATCGAGTTTATGTTAGTCTGTTTAGAGCTAAAGAGTGTGTTGTACAGTATGTGGTTATTTGGTTATGAAGTACATATTCCACATCACTTCAAATAAAATGTTTTTCTTCTTTGAAACATTTGAAATGCAAATCTTCAATAATCCATTGCATCAAATGAGACACTTCATGAACAGATCTGCACTGGACTGTGAGTGAAAACCCACACAGGTACAAGGAAAACATACCAACTGTTACTGATGCTGTCTGCAACGATGCAAAGATTTTTGTCATAATCTTTGCCTTAATCCAGATATGCTGCTGTCACAGTGATACTCATCTAGTCTTGTGTCTCTTGCATGCAAATGTACATGCTTAAAAGTTACATTGCAGAGGTGCCCAGGTGGCTTTGGAGTTAATATGCCTATCATGAAGCACAATACCCCATAATTTTTCCATAAATATAATGTGTCAATCTGTGAACTACTACTAATACTTCTATTCTTAACTTTGCCACCTGAATGAGGAAACTTACTGTTAACATTGGCATATTGAAATCAAGTTATTACTGTCAGTGGGAATAATTGTAAATATGAAGTCTTATTATTTATACTGCAACGTTTACAGAATTAAATCATGAGAGAAAAAAAAAAGTATGTTGGAGTGCACCAATACAATCACTGGATCAGTGTTGGCATGGATATGTGAGGTGGATATGATTTCAGTACTCAGGACTAGCTAACATCCCTATATCAAAACCAATATCAGGGATTTTTTTTGTTATTCTGCTGTTCTGCTTGTTCTTTGACCACAGACACCGCTTGGGATCATGATATGTAACTTTATCAAACTATGTCAGCAAATAAACACACTGCTCGCGTGATCTGTTAATGCGTAAAACAACTGTTGGTCCT
Source organism: Nibea albiflora (assembly GCA_014281875.1). NCBI lineage: Eukaryota > Metazoa > Chordata > Actinopteri > Sciaenidae > Nibea > Nibea albiflora. Next base: position 12,503 of record JABGLX010000083.1, on the reverse strand, counting down.
TCTGTAGATTTGGGAGCAGTTCACAGGCCCTGCTCTGCCTGTAGAGAGGGATGTTGCTGGTTGTGGTTGGTTGGTTGGTGGTCACACAGAAGATGAACTGTATCTCTAACTATGTTAATAAATAAACACACTGTGCTAGTGCCAAACTGCTGGTGTGTATTTGTGAGATATGTTATTTAGGCTCACTGTATTATTACTTGTGTTGTGGGTTGTCAATCGTTTATTTCTTTTGGCATTATTGGCATGTGGAGAGCTCGGGCACCTCCGGCCAATCGCAGGGCAGTCTGTAGGTGAGGGGGGTGGGACAGAGCGGGACTTTGTGTTTGAGGGGAGAAGGGCAACGAGAGGAGGAGTTAACTTGACCGAGTCCGTGTTGGAGTGATTTGGTGGACCAGAGTTCATATTTTTTAATGGGGAACGGCCAGTGTACCTAATGTAAAGAACTTTGTGACCAAACTGAGAGGCAACTATGAGCAACTGTAACTAAGCTGTACAGTATAAAATGAACTGTTTTCGTTTTCGATTTTTTTTTCTGCTGGTTAAAAGTGAAGCGGCCATTTTGTTTTCGGTCAGAACTCACCCATGCTACGACACCGGCCTGCAGCAGGGGGTTTAGATGACTCATGGAGACTGTTGTGGACCAGGTGTGAGTGTGCGAGGGTCCCTCATTTCCTGTATTTAAGTTTCGCTTCATTTTGTTTGATGTTATAAGAGACTGAATAATAGAAAAAACGATACTATTTCTGTTAAATACACTATATTCAAGTGAGTTATTTAATTTTCTTTTATTTATTTTGAGAATATGAACTTATAACTAAAGAGTCTTTACATTTAAAGTTTGGTTGTGTGGTGTTTTACTATGTTTGACTCCTGGAATGAAACTGTTCTGTCTTTCTGGTCTCACAGCACTTTTTAAAGGCATTATGTTGGCTGTGAGAACAAGCAAAGCCACATGCACTTACTGACGTGTACTGTGGTGGGCCGTCTATCAGACCAACCATCAAAGAGGTTTACTCACAGCAGACCTGACTATGAGCTTCAACAGGATGCAGTGAGGGTCACGTTGCAAGGAGGAAAAAATACAAAGGTTTCAGAGGGCTATTTTTAGCTGATTGCTGGTTAATACGGTGGCCGGGACCCGCCATTGCTGTAAATAAAAGAATTGCTTCAAACAAAAAAAAACGCTGTTGCAATTCAAAAAAACGCTGCACACAAAACAACAACAACGATGCAAATAAAAAAGCCACAACAGGAGCGCATTACCAGGGACTGTTACTGCCAGTGCACCAGTGTTTTTTATGTGAGAGAAGAAGAAGACAGAGAGAGAGAGAAATAAGAAGAAAAACAAGTGAACAAGTAAATGAAAAGGTTTGTGTTTACTGTTGCTGTGTGACTGTACTTGTACTTCTCTCACTTGAAGCTAACAATACACAGCATCCTCATTCGTTTTTCTTCTTATTTCACCTCACATGTAGGGATTGTATGTATGAGTGTTTAGGGGTGAGTCGGGGAGAGTGACTGCATCAGGCAGATCTTAGATGACTTGCACAGTGAGACATGATGACATAGCGCTCTCTCTCTCTCTCTCTCTCTCTCTCTCTCTTTTATTCCTCGCTCGTTCCAATCAGATTCACTCCTCCCACATTTTTTTATCTCTTCCGTCTATTTCTGCTCTTGTCGTTATTCTCTCTGTGTCTCTCTCTCTGTCTCTCTCTCTCTCACACACACACATAAAAAACACCAATAATAGTCTTCTGTTGTGGCTTTTTTTTAAAATTTGCATTGTTGTTTTATTTGCAGCAATGGCGGGCCACTGTAGGTTAAGGTGTTCATTCAAAGAACAAGAAATCTCTCCAAATGGCCATCAATCCTTTTTGTTAATAATCAGACATACTTCACAGGTCAGGGTTGCTCGACAGGGGCGGTACTATGGATTGATTAGCCCCTCCCCCCCCTAACATCAACGTCCAATCAAAAAGACCAAACTGCAGAAAAGTGTGATTAAAAAATGGTCATTTCATATCATGACTCATGACTAAATTGTTAAATTGTAAATTGTCATTAATAAGAATTTAAAAAAAAAAAGAATACATATCATCGTTGTCATGTTCTTCCACTTGCCTTTGTAAAAACAGTAGAACAGCAGTGTGCAGCTTCCTGAGGCTACAACAGAGAGTGAGAAAGGGTAGAAAGACCGCCTTGTCTTCACACTTCAGTCTGAAGCCTGACCACAACAGTGCTGAAGTTTCCACGCATCATTTGTTTGTCAGTGGTGACTGTAAGTGTGTGTTTATCTGTGTGTGTCAAAGTACAAAGCAGGACACAAATGAAAAGTACTTACTGCCTGACATTTTACAGTTGTTGCTTTTTCTGTGTCCACAGTCCTGTATTATATTTATGAACAGGGGGCTCGACACAGCATTGTTTTAACCTCACGCAGCTCCTTCAGTGTTAAAAACAACTTCATTGTGAGAGATGTGTGTTTTGGCTTGTGGTCAGCAATATGATGACCCTGATGAAGGCCACAAACCACAACACGTGACAAGTCTGCTGTTTTGTCTCTTTCCGTCGTTTCAATCTATTTTCCGTCTCTGTACACCTTGTACATATGTGAACAAGACACTCCCACCCTATTTGGTGAAGACCTTGTTCAGAAAAATAAAAACACTGTACACTGTTAACTATGAGATATCATGCTCCCTCATGACGAGGTCTTGGGTTCAAATCTTTATCAGTGGTTTCCTATCAGGTTCACTGGGATTCTCTATTTCAAACTTAGCCAACTTACCCATCCATCCATTTCCTTCTGCTTATCCAGGGTCAGGGGTTGCTTCAGAGTAGTTTTGGTTCATTGCTGCTGTTCTCAACAGTAAAAGGTTGATCATACATTAGTATAGATGTGGACAGCTGTGGACTTGGATGCAGTCTGTGCAAGTGTCCCCACTTCAATACGACACATACATTGTGCTGACACTTTGTGGTATGAAATGACATGAAAAGGATTTTTTTTTTAAAAACACCTCTTTTGCTTTCCACTCAGATCGCTTAAAAGCCTGATCAAAATTGATCAATTCAGCATCCTGATGGTCTGGTGGATGAAACTGTCCCTCAGTCTGCTAGTTCTCACCCCGAGGCTCCTCACTCTCCTCTCGGAGGGCCGGAGGCTGAAGAGGTGGTGGTTGGGATGGGTTGGGATCTTCTCAGCTGCTCTCACAATGCACCGCAGGGTCTTCTGGCAGGACGCGGTGCAGCCGCCGTACCACACAGTGATGCAGCTGGTCAGGATGCTCGCGATGGTTCCACGGTAGAAGGTGTGCATGATGGGGACTGGCACTCTGGCTCTTTTCAGTCTGCGGAGGAAGTATAGGTGCTGCTGAGCTTTCTTGGCCAGTGATGCAGTGTTGCTGGTCCAGGAGAGGTCCTCAGTGAGGTGCACGCCCAGAGAGTCAGAGACCCAGAGACTACATTTGTCAGGTTACCAAAACATGACTCTCAATGAAGAACCAGCTCTTCAGAGAGTACCTCTTCTCCTAGCACTACCAAAACTGGAAATGTTATATAATACTTGCTGCACTAACATGTCCTAGTTGTACTTTGCCAGTATTGTTTCCCTTTTGTTGTAAGTCGCTTTGGATAAAAGCTATGTTTAAATGTAAATCCAATGGACATCCAATTCATGTAAATGAATACTATTGTTACTCTGTATCTGCTCAGGAACTGCCATTGGTCACAATACCCTCTCTGAAATGATCTGGACATTAGAAAAATATTAAATGTAAATCATATCTTCTGTTTTTGAGTCAAAGTGAGCCGGTTAGAGACAGGATTTAGCATTGCCAAAGCACGATGTAACATGTCATCTTTGTTTATTTGATCTTTACCACAATCATTTCCTGACCTGAAATAAATCTTTTTGGTTTGAGCATTTGTATGTTGTCTCTCTTCCTCGCCGAAATTAACGTAATTTCTCCAAATACGCGAACCTCACAGGGTAGACGAACATGTTATTTATGGTGATATATGAGTCGGTCCCCAACACCTGACAATCAGATGAAATGTCAAATCGAGATCAAATAAAATGATCTCATCATACCCCAGAGTCAATTTTAGAAACCCACCATGAAACATGAAACCAAAGCTTGCTGTTCGTGTTGTTTCATGTGTTTAGGTTGGAAAGAGTTTGCATTATTTCCTCTGTGGTAGTACAGCGAAACGCCAACATAACGAGGGGCCAATCAGATTCCTCTGAAATTGTTCACTCCCACTTCAAATCATTACATCAAGACGAATCGTCTTCTGACGCAGTCTAAATTTCAGTGATCTCAAGTGGAATAACATGAAAATGCTGATTATATTTTATTTACCTCTGATCCTCAGCGTGGGGCGTAAGTATATAAATTCAGATTTATTCCTTCATATATATTTAAAGGATGGTCATCTTATCGGAATCCAGAAGAGAACATACATGATTCATTCTCAGTTTGTACTTTTACATCATTTCTTTTCAGGATGCAGATATGATCACACGTTTGAGACAAAGACTCGTGGTGTTGGAGAATACGTGACACTAAAATGCCCCTGCAAGACTTTTCAAAGCTTGTTTTGGATCAGACTCATTCCTGGAAACCTTCCTGAAGTCTTAGGAAAAGCACTTAACTCCGAGGGTGTCGATTCTCGCATTACAACCACGGAAGAATCTGGAGCATTTGTTCTGCGTATTAAAGAAACAAAGCTAAGTGATACTGGAGTTTACTTCTGCGCGCAAATGCAAAAAATCTTGACATTTCTGAAAAGAGCAGACCTGAAAGTTGAAGGTATATCAGCAAAAACTAACTTACGTACCTCTTGCCTTACTTGATCATATAAAGTTCACTTTTCACATAATTCAGAGGATTGTTTTAATTTTATGATTTTAATTTCTCCGGACCAGAACCTGGTATGACTGCAGTCCCGTCATCTGATCCAGTCCGTCCTGGAGGATCTGTGACTGTGACGCAGAGTTCAGTCCCTTCTGACTCTGAGAACACAACAGGTCCAGGAGACCAGACTGTGTGCTGTTTCAGATCTGAATCAAATGAATCTCATCTGAGCTTTACTAACATTCCAGGAAACAATGTTGAAGAATATGAAAAGACCAGTGTGATTCTCTCTCTGTTATGTGCTGCTTTGGCTATAAGTCTCATTGTTATAGCCTTTCTCATATATTCAATCATGAAACTCAAGAGGAAATCTTGTGGTTCTTGTAAAGGTACGCAAAGTCACTCATACAGAAATCTTTCAAACAGTATTGCCAAAACATTCACGTTAATGCTGTGTTTTTATTTTGTAACACAGCTGCTGATTCTCTGCAAACACATGCTGCGACAGCCAGTGTCGATCACCAAAGTCAACAGGTAAGGTATACAAAGAAAAGGTGGAGGTTATCAGCATGTTTGTTCATGTTATTAACCTTTTCATATGTACACAGTTTTATGTCTACGTTCACCTGTCAGGTTCTGTTCCTGTTTGTTAACTGTACTCATGTTTATATCTGTACGTACTACGAGAGCAAAGTCTAACCAGATTCAAATTGCGTGTGCACACATAGCTGGTCAGTTAAAGTGATTGTGATTCTGATGTTTTTCTCTGCCATCTCATGACATGTCTCCATATATTCTCTCAGACAGAGGAGGATTTATTGATTTATTCTGCACCAACCTTCACCAGCAGGAAAACTATTAAAGCAGAGACAAGGGATGCGAAAACAGATGAGGAAGAGGCTATCTACACTAATGTCAGAGTTGAATTAACAGCCTAAACAATGGATGTAATATCTGTCTGTATATATATTATTATATATATTACACTTCATTTGACATTAAATGTATATGACTTTATTTATGAAGAAATAAATCCTTGCGACATAATATTATAATAGTTCAGCTTTTAGCATTACACCTTGTACACGCTCTAGGGGTCCTATATCTATGAATGTTTGTTTCATTGTGAGTCAGTATTAAAGTTGCTACATAACTCTGAGAAAATGTTCCTGTGTTTCTTTTTACATCATTAATTTTCAAGTCCTTTAACTTCCTCCACGACTCACATCTATATATGCGTAAATGACAGGCAAAGGTATTGTTCAAATAGGTTTTGTGGTTGTATGTATGAATAAATACATATTATGATACCAAACCAATAATAAAATGAAACATTTAACCCTTATTGTGCATTTCTGATTGAATGCCTTGTTTAATGATAGAGTGCAACATACCAGAAACAACTATACAACTAGAAGTAGTAACTCAGTAGACTCTAATACTGATATGACATATGAATGTTACTAACTACCCATAGTGATGTGTTATACACACAGATTATTGCAAAAACGTTCCATTTTTTTCCACATTGGAAAAAAGCATCTGCTAAATGTAAATGTATTGATAAGTCCACCATTCTGCATGGCCAGGCTTCAATAAAATGCCAAAACTAACCATTGATGATATCAAATTAAAACTAGTGCATCATTGTTTATATATAATATAATATAATATAATATAATATAATATAATATAATATAATATAATATAATATGTTTAACTCCTGGAATGAAACTCTTCTGTCTTTCTAGTCTCACAGCACTTTTTAAAGGCGTTCTGTATGTTGGCTGTGGGAACTAGCAAAGTCACATGCACTTACTAATATGCGCTATGGTGGGCCTTTTCTCAGCCCTTTGACCAACCATCAAAGTGATTTACTCAAAACAGACCTGACTATGTGCTTCAACAGGATGTAGTCAGGGTGACGTTGAGAGGAAAAGATACAAGAGGTGTCAGAGGGCTATTTTAAGCTAAACACATAATGTATTATGTTTTTCTTGCTAATTAATGTGTTCATTCAAACAAAATGTTTCCAAATGGCCATCAAATCTTTTTGTTAATAATCAGGCAAACGTCACAGTTCAAAGTCCTGCTCTTAGCCCCTCTGCATCAACGTCCAATCAAAAGGACCAAACCACAGAAAAAAATGCAATAAGAAATGGTTATGACATGTCATGACTCAAGTTTAAATAGTTCAGTCATTAATAATGAAAAAAAAAGAATATATGTCATCGTTGTCATGTTCTTCCACTTGCCTTTGTAAAAACAACAGAACAGCAGTCAAGTGCAGCTTCCTGAGGCTACAATAAAGAGTGAGAAAGGGTAGAAAGACCGCCTTGCCTTCACACTTCAGTCTTAAGCCTGACCACAACAGTGCTGAAGTTTCCACGCATCATTTGTTTGTCAGTGACTGTAAGTGTGTGTTTATCTGTGTGTGTCAAAGTACAAAGCAGGACACAAATGACAGTACTGACTGCCTGACATTTTACAGTTGTTGATGTTTACAGTGTGTACTTTTTTGTACTGTGTCCCTGTACTTAAATATAATATATTTATGTAATAAATATAATATATTTATATTATATTTATATAATATATTTATGTACAGGGGCTGGACACAGCATCATGTCACTGATTTAACTGTATATCAAACCTCAAGCAGCACCTTTAGTGTTAAGAACAACCTCATGACAAGGTTTTGGTTTCAAATCTTTTCTGTCAGGTTCACATGGATTCTCTCCTTCACGTCACTGAAACAAAAGATTGGTAAGTGTCAAAAATGTTCATTTTCTTAAGTAAACTAACAAATGCTGATAGGGAGTAGTGATTGAGTGAACAAGGGAGTGATTCCTGACAGGGGCTGTAGGCTGTATTAGTTGTGGGTACTCTTTAGTAGCCTAAAGGCTAACTCAGGCTAACTGTTCTATGTAACAGTTCATTGTTATACTAGATTAATTAATGTTGGACTTCCTATGCATACTTAATTAGGATGCCCCTTCATTTTTTTTCCACCAAAATGCATTGCCATTTGGTCATCTCAAGACTAGACTACTGTAATGCCCTCCTGATGGGCTTGCCAGCCTGCACAGTGAAACCCCTTCAGATGATTCAGAACGTGGCAGCGTGCCTGGTCTACAACCAACCCAACAGATCACGTTACCCTGCTGTTCATCGAGCTCTACTGGCTACCTGTTGCAGCCCGCATTAAATTCAAATCTCTAATGCTCGCCTACAAAGTTGTCTCCGGTACTGCACGTACTTACTTGAACGCCCTTGTACAGGCATATGTCATCTCACGACCGCTGCTCTCCATCAATGAGCAACACCTGGCTCTACCACCCATTCACTCAAGGCAATTCAAACTCTTCTCATTTGTTGTTCCCCGTTGCTGGAACTACCAGTTCCTACCAGAGCAGGGGCATCCCTCTCTACCTTTAAAAAACTCCTGAAGACCCAGCCCTTCAGAGAATACATTCTCTCCTAGTGCTACATGACAAATGTAAGAATGTAAGAATTGTCACTAGTGCTTATTGCTGCACTAACGCTGCTTATCGCACTATACCTTGATTGTAAAGGTAAATGTAAATCCATCTATGACGCCAGAATCCCACAGGCCACAACTCTGTAATGTCATGATGGTCTTCTGGTCCATTCTCTATATAGCTTCAAGTTTCACCAGGAGAATTTCAGGAGCAGAGCATTTTTGTTTTATTTTGAAAAAAAATGATTCTCTATGCCGTTTGTGTGTCTGACTTCTGGGCCAGCACCTTAGCTGAATGAAGGGTGTGGAGTGAATGGACAAGAATGAGGCTTCACAGAAACCAGCCCCAAACCAGTGTGGCAGGAAATGACCTTTTGATGTTCTGTGAAAACCAATCAGGTGCATTTAACAAAGAGACAGTTGCCATGTTACATCACCTCCTTTACTCATTTAAAAACCACAAGTTACTTAACAAAAGACAGCATCAAGATGATCCTCTTTTGGGTTACATTGCTTCTTCATCGTGGATGTAAGTACTCTTAATTCTATATCTAATTGCAGTATTCAGTTAAAGATCTGCATGTCATGGCTATATTGTTTGGGTTTTTTTTTAGATACGCTGGTTCCAGTTACTAGAGTTCAACTTGGTGAACCTGCAACCTTCACATGCCCTAAAGCTGGTATCACCCGTGAAAAAGTCCTCTGGTACAAGCAGAGTGCCGGGGATACTATGAAATTAATCGTGACACTGCATAAAACTACAAACTACAACAAAAAGTATGAGCCAGAGTTTTCTGACTCGAGATGGGAGGCAAATATTGATGACAAATTGAGCAACCTGACCATTCTGAAGACAATCCAAGGAGATGAGGGAATGTATCACTGTGAAGTAACGGAGTTCATCTCAAATCCTGTATGGAGTGGGACATATTTCTTACTAAAAGGTAATCATACAAACCACTTTCAGGAAGTTTGCATCACTGATCTAAAGCTAATGTTAAAGGAAATTAAGCTTTTAAGTATCGCAAGCCTGTTGAATCCAATTAATTATACATTTAATATACAGTTCATCTTTTCATTTAGAAAGTGTTGCCAGTTTCACCATGCACTGACCTTTAAAATATTTACCATGCGGGCGATATATTCCTTACTTTGTGTTGACTGAAGCTTCAATCAATGCCAGCAATTTCACATCACTGTTGTGAGGAGATTTCAGTTCTAGCATGCAACATATGAGTGTAACACATGTTCACATGGGCACTTTTCTGAGGGCATATAGAAGAGCCAGAGAGGACAGGCTCTTCATAATTGAAGCAGAAGCATGTCATGACAAGCGTATTGATAAATCCACCATTCTGCGTGGCCAGGCTTCAAAACAATGCTAAAACTAACCATTGGCGAATAACATTTTTCAACAACTCTAATGCGAGATCAAATGGCTTGTATGATCAGTATGCTATTATGTGACTATTCCACATCTTTGTTATGTATTACACAGGAAACACTCAGAGGACATCAAACTATGCTGTTGTTCAGCGGCCGACAGTATCTGATCCAGTCCGTCCAGGAGACTCAGTGACTCTGCAGTGTTCAGTCCTCTCTGACTCTGAGGACAAGACGTGTTCAGAAGATCACAGTGTGTTCTGGTTCAGAGCCGAATCAAATAAATCTCATCCAGACATCATCTACGCTGATGGAAACAGACATGATGAATGTGACAAGAGTCAGAAACGCTGTGTTTATCACTTCTCTAAGGACGTCAGCTCCTCTGATGATGGGACTTACTACTGTGCTGTGGCCGCATGTGGGGAGATATTATTTGGAAATGGAACAAAACTGCACATTCAAGGTAACACTGCGATTGTTTCGTTAATTAGAAAATCTGAAAATTTTAGTGTCTGATCATACAGCGAGATGGTGGAGAAGGTGGTTATATTCAGACATGTTAATGACTCCATTGGTTCTTTTTTTTTGTTTAGAGCCAAAAGCAGGTTATGAATTTACTGCGCTGGTGATAACAGTCATCTGCCTGGTCATTTCTCTGTTTGGAAATATTGTTTGTATTTGTTACCAATTTAAAGGTAAGTGCAATTTTAATGCTTTACTCCTGTCATTGTACTGGAAACTTTTATATGGTGTAGGAAGTGCCAAACCAAACCTCAACCTCATGATCTGGGATGAAATCATATATATCAGTAGCAGTCGTTTAATTTACATATTGTTAATAAATTAATGTATGTGAAAAGATTTGTAGCACAATTTGTAATGTTGAATGGTTGCAGTCACAAACGGTACACACACAAGACCGAGACCAGAATCAGGACAGTTTATTGAACTGAGAGTGAAGCAGTGCAGTGGTAGGACGGGATCGTGCAGAGAGGGGATCCAAAATGGTGCAGAGTTGGTGGTGGCAAAACTTTAGGAGGCAGGTGTGGAGACATGACAGAGCTGGATGTGGTAGGAGAAAGATCACAGCAAAAATGAGTTGTTCGTAACGCTTGTTGCCATGCGAGTGACTAAACAACCTGCCAGCTCTTTTATACAGCATCGGTGATGGTGAGATTGGATGACGAGGAGCACGTGGTGAGGTTAAGAAGCAGGTGAAAGGGAAACTGGACATCCAGAAACACACACAAAAGAGAGAGAGACACAAAGAAAGGGAAAATTGACAGGAAACACCTGAATGGGAGGTGGCAAAAAACCTTCTTTCTGACACATTTGGGTCTCTATATTACTGTTTGTCCCATACGTAGTACACACTGTAAATAATTAAGGATAATTTCAGTTTTGTTCATGTCTTTGTTAATTGAATCTTGTTGAAGTTGAGGATCCTCACTAAAAGTCATTACATAATATTCCTGTTTTCATTCAATGATAGGACTGGAAAGTGCTGCTTCACAAGCCAGACATGACAATTCAACCCAACTAGCCCATGATATTGTAAGTAACAACAACAAATTACATTATTTGTTATTTCATTGACATCATTGTCACATTATCACACAAGCCTTTTATTTGCTGCACAGACTGAAGGTGGAGATGATCTGAACTACGCTGCGCCGCATTTCTCTAGAAGAAAAGCTACAGGAGAAGGGAAGAATAGAGAGTTGAAGACTGAAGAAAGTGTGTATGCTCAAGTTAAATGCCAAATGTGAATGTATGTCCGCACAAAAACTGTGGTTTGGTGTACATTTGTCTTATCTTAAGAAATATTGACCTTAACTGTTTTCATAATAAATAATAGGCATCCATTTTTTTCTTATTTTTATTGTGTTAGTCCAAAATATTTGTTGTCTTTGGATGTAGTTTGTAATAAATGAAAATACATTTCTGAAAATAAATGTCTGATTTTTGGTGAATGTGAAATGTTAATCTGTCAGAGGCCTGGTAACGGGGGGAACAAGAATTCAGCTTAATACAGAATGCAAGCCATACTATATGCTTATTGAAACCTTCACTGGTCACTTTAAATTATGTTTACATTCGTCCATGCAATAATGCAAAGTTTATATGAGACTTCAGTGGTCTGAGTGACTCACACAATTCAATTCTGCTCATAATTCAACCTGTAGATTCTTCCTCTAGATCAAATCATGCAGCAATGCAATACTCAGGTTAGCTTTTTCACCCATTGACTATACAGCAAGTAAATAGCTGGATGCTAATATATGTCCTTCGGCTAAATTCAGACAGAAATCATTGGCAACAAGGGGGACAGAATTAAACATATTGCTCAACTCATTCATACTTTCATTTCCACCAGGGTGGACTGTTGTCCACCTGCTCTTGTGGTTTGTCTATACTATAATTGTATTTCTGGTCAACTGCATCTGCACTGCATTCCATTTTCTATGTTTTACTTCACTTATCTTAATTGATTATAGTCTATTCTGTCTGTTTATTATATATAGATTATTTTGAATGTCATTCCAAGGTCTTTCTTGGTCTAAAAAACCCTTGGATGGATCTCCTCCTTTGTTCAGTGTCTTTTGGACAGGATAGGTCAACAGGATAGGTCAACGCCTACTGTGGCACTGACCCACACTGATCCACACACTTCCAAATGTTAGGCAATCTAGCTTCTGACTTTTGAATTAGGGCTATAGCATTACAAGATACACGAGTGGTACCATTCATGGTCCTGCAGAGGTCATCTTTATCAA
>JABGLX010000381.1:0-44996 GCA_014281875.1 Nibea albiflora | reverse complement strand
CCCTAAGAGAATCCTCGACCAGCAGCGTCACCCAAGACAACCCTTTGGCGCTATATTTTGCCATCTGATGCAGACAGAGCCAGGAGGAGCTGCATGCACAAGTGGTAGAGGAGCTGAGCAACTACAAATCACAGAGAGTCCTAGGTCTGAATGAGGACCCTTTACTATGGTGGACAAGCCATGCACCATTGTTCCCCACCCTCCCCAAGGTGCTCCAGAAGTACTGGTGTGTTCCTGCTACGAGTGTACCATGCCACAGGCTGTTCAGCTCCTCTGGAACTGTTCTGTGTGGGAAGAGAACCGTATAGCTCCAGCTTTAGTAGATCAGCAGGTCTTCTTGTACGAGAACTCGCGAGGCTACTACGAGCCTGAACCCAGTGAGGATGATTTGGACAATGTTTGGGAAGGACACTGTGGTCTGGGTCAGCCACTTGAATGACTGTGTGCTTAAACATGCATCTATGCGGTCTACATGCTAGACCACTGAAATATGTAATCAAGAATTATCCGTAATGGACCTGTTATATTAACCTTTCTTTGAATTTTGGTGTGTAATCCGTATGAAAAGCATTTGGTATATTGTTGCCCCTACACATTTGAAAATGATAATATATAATATATCATATAATATTTCAAAAATTTGTCTACAATTATCAACATCTTCACAGTCCATTAGTTACCACCCACATTCAATCTTTAACATGTCACTCATAAAACAATCCATTGTTGTTTTTAGCTTTGCTAGCTGTGTAGCGCTATCTCCATGATCCCCAATGGACGAACGCTAATGACATTCATCCCCTGACTCTTCTTTTCTTCGAGTGGGTTGACATTTTTGTTCTTTAGTGAAATGTATCAACAACTTTTGGATGGATTGCCAAGACATTTTATATTTATGGTGCCTAGAAGATGAATCCTAATGACTTTAGTGATCTTCTAACTTTCCATCGAGACTGAATTTGCCAGGATAACCAAATACCAATATATTCAGGAAAAAATAGCATGCCAGTGCATTAAATTAAGATAATGAACATGGTAAATATAATACCTACCAACATCATTTTTTTGCGCATGTTAGTATTTAGATGAAATCACAGCATTGCAAAGGTACAATCTTACAGAGCTACTAGCATGACCATAGACATGGGTCGATGTGTATTCATTCTTGAGGCTTTTTTTCCTAATTTGAGGCAGGCTAGCTGTGTTCTCACTCTTAATCTTAATGCTAAACTAGGCTGACCACACACTGTACACAGAATACAAATAACTATTTGTTTATGCTTGTTTGTCGTATTTATTTAGATATTGCTGTGACAGTTGGCAATATCACTTTTTTTTAACTTTATCATAGTAGCTGTATGTATAGAAAATATAGTTCATTGAAATAATCATAAGAGTAGAAGCAGCCATAATCTCTTCTTATTTGATCCAACAAGTCTGTAATGAACTGTTTAAGCTTTGTTTGTGATGTAAATATATACTGCAGCTTTGTGGATATTGCTTAAAAAAAAAAGTCTTGCCGAACACTGGCACATAAAAATATGTTAATACGGCAGTAAATATTTTGTTTTCAACATTTTTGCCTGACTGTTTTATGTCCAAACCTTTCATTTTTATTGATTAATGGCTTGATTTTATAAAGACAGTCACAACTGTTCATCAGCTGAAGCAAAGCAATAGATTTAATTGTAATCATTGTACTTGTATTGTATTGTATTGTACTTGTAGCTTAGTTACAGATAAGACCTTCTTGTCCTAACAGTGTCTCCATAGTTTACCCTTCTGTTTGGTCCATGTCAGTCAGTTGACATTTTGATAGTCATGACTTAAAAAAATCAAATTCATATGGTGTCCAAAGCAAAACAGGAAATATAATGTTCTCACACGGTCCCCTCTTTCCTCCTACACAGTCTTACCCAAGCAAAATGGAAGGGTTGCATTGTGACTGGGGGTACCAGAGGAATGGGTTTTGAGACAGCGAGACACCTGGCAAGCCTGGGCATGCATGTTTGTCATAGGTAGGCTACTGTCCACTCATATGCCTTAAATCACATCATACATACAAGTTCCCTCTCTGCAAGTCCAGTTCTAATCTTACATGTTAATCAAACAGCAGGAATTGTCCCCAGCAGTCAGATGCTTTATGATTACATCTTACATGATTAAGCTGAAATTTACTGTTTTTATTTTACATATACATAAATTATTAGTACTGTTGTAAACAAGACTGACATGAGTGTTAGCGAGTCTTGTAGAGTCAGTTGAGGGTTCAGTTGATACCTGATGGGCATCTGCCAACGGCGCCTCTCTGATCTCCATCATCTCCAGCTGGGAACGAGAAAGAAGAGGGGCACAGCGGCCGTCAAGAGGATTCATGAAGAAGGCGGCAAGGGAAAAGGTAATCATCCGTCTTGGTTGTCATCTTTTTTTTTAAGCCTGGAAACAAATATAAAATATATTCTAATGTTATAAAATATGAAGTGACATACATTGGAGCCTTCAAACCAAATCTGACCAGCAGAATTATAGAAAAAAAGTGCAAGATTCATGTGTTTATAGAACACAGATATCTTACATATATTTAAAAGTCTTTTGTAGTCTCTTTTTTTTTTTTTAGAAAATTTGACAATCTTATTACTCTTTTCTTAAAACCCACAATTTTTATATTATATATTTAATATTCATGCCGACATCTTATCTGAAATGACCAGTCATGGCAGTAGACAGTATGGCCGCGTGTAAATTGTAGATGTGTGCCATCACGTTAAACAAAGACGCGTGTGTCGTCTGTGTCCAGACGGTTTGAACTGTTAGGATTGGCTCGTGCAGCTTCCAGCCGGACACTCCTCAGCAGGAGCTGCTAGATTCAAGGCTCACACAGGCTGACGCTCACCTGGTGCCCTGAGCTCACGGCCCGGCTAACAAGCAAACATTAGCTAACAGCAGCTACAGTCCTGATTACATTTATGATCAGTCACTAGTGAGAGGAGACTCTGAGATCACAGTGCACCCAGCCCGGCTAACAAACTAACACAGGCAGCTACAGTTGGTAGCAGTTTACTTCACTGCCCATCAGGAAACTTCATTATAAATGAATATGGTAACGTTTGAATGACTCTGAAACACGAGGGTTTATGGTTATGGATTATTTTGTCGAACTCATTTGTTAGACCTCAATGAGCTTCATGCATTTGTACTTTTGACACTCGTCCTGGGGACCTCAGAAGAGTCTGCTCAGTCTGTAGAGATCTGACCTATTTCCTCTTCATTGTAAGACAACTAAAACAACTAGAGGATTCGTTCCCAAATCTGAAACCTAAGGGCCAACGGCTGAACAGCTCTGCTGAAAGCAGCTTTTTAAATGGGGCTCATGGAGGCGTCCGGCTTGTTCATAACCTGATTGAAGGTGAAGTATGAGAAGTGTCCATAAACTGCCAACCTTCCAGTAGAGTGAATTTCCTCCAAACACAGAACAAATAGTGAAAGCCATCACACAAAGGGCTATTTGTTCCAGTCCGACTGTGACAAACACTGATTAGAGCAGCGATTTACCGAGTTGTAAGTAGGCTTTGCCATGTGTTTTGGTTTTTTTTTACGCAGACATTCTGTAGCACAGCCTCACTCGACTTTGACCCTCTCTTCTGAGGCATCGCAATTAACGTGATGCAGGACATGCTACAACGGGAGTGTTTAATTGATTCCATTGTGTACTTGAGCAGTTAGTTCAGGAAAGCCACGAGCAGCAAGTGGTAAGTGACTCATGAATAACAAGCGGACCAGGCTTCAGAGAGAACACATTCTACTTTGTAATCTGTCCAGAGCTTTAATCCCAGAAGCCACATTCTTTCTTTTTCTTTTTTTAAAATTCTTTTATTTGAGCCTGGGCAGTTTGCAGACAAAAACAACCAACCAAAGAACAAACATCATTTCCTGCCCCACTATTTTAGTTCCAGTTTAACCCCCCAAGCCCTTATGAAGTCACCCTCGTTAGGCCAGTGTATTTACTTGCAGACTTGCCACTGCTGGTAAAATTGAAATTGTCACTTGAGTAACTTTTAATAATATATAAATATATAATATAATAAAATGGCTGTGATCGATTCCCCATCAGCAGATTTATCCATCCTCATCCTTTATTTAATTCATATACAACATGTCAAAATAGAGGTACAGAAGGAACAACCAGCTCCTGTTCTGGCACAACACCTGAAAACCTCCTCTGCCGGGTGGTGCAAAATGCTGTGGTACAAACACCAACACTCACCTGGTGCCCTGAGGTCACAGCCCGGCTAACAAACTGAGCAAACATTAATGGTACTGAAGGAAGGGAACAACCAAAAACATCAAAAGTATTCATCGTGCAGTAAAAGGTCTTTGGGGATCTCCACGTTTTCAGTTTTTCTGGGCACTTATAAGGTCAGCAGAACACACAGCAATGAGTCAGCCAGTTCAGATATCCCTGACTTTCAATACGTTAACAACACATTCTGTAAGTGAACTACAGTCAAACCTGTCAGAGTGCTGGCTAAATTAGTTTTTGAGTGCAATGCACAAGTACAAAAGCAGCTGCCTACTTTACAGTGGATTCAGAGTTCCAACAGATCTGCTGCCATCAAAGATTAAAAAGAAGAAGAACACAAGCTGTCCTTCGATTGAACTCTGCCTGAAATCTTTAAAAACTGTTCAGACTAACTCATCAGATCGTATCTGTGTTTATCTCTGCAGCTCTCTGAGCCCCATGCTGACATGTTTTTCTGTTGACAGCTGAGTTCATGTTCCTGGACCTGGCCTCGCTGAAATCTGTGCGACAGTTTGCTCAGACGTTCAAAGCCAGAGGTCTCCCCCTCCATGTTCTGGTTAACAACGGTACGCTCCCCTGATTGGTGTTTGTCAAATTCATGCTGAGTGCATGTGCACTGAATGCTAAAACCCAACGTCTGTCTGTCCTCTGTTCTCTCGTTTAGCTGGAACCATGCTGGTCCCAGAGAGACAGACGCAGGACGGCTTCGAGCTCCACTTTGGGCTCAACTACCTCGGCCACTTCCTGCTGACCAACCTGCTGCTGGACGCGCTGAAGAAGTCGGGCAAACATGGCTGCCGCGCCAGAGTCGTCACAATGTCTTCTGCTACACACTACGGAGGAGTTATGGACATGGAGGACTTAAACAGGAAGTAAGAGTGAACCAAGGTTTAGGAAAAGCAGACACGCAACATTTGTTAAGTGCAGACATCCATCATATGAGGTCAGACGGTGGTCTACTGTGTTTGGATATCCTGCAGTTATTGCTTTTCAGAGCAATATTGCCTCATAGATAACACAGAGAAGAATACAAAGCTTTCCTCTGGGGCATCACAGGGGTGATGTTTCAGATCCGATCGATCATATCATCTCAGGAAATGAAAGTGAATGTTGTTTTTTTTACTCTTTTAAAAGACGTAGCAGGAAAATCGGTCTGTTGTGCTGCTGATCCTTACACTTGACAGCCCGTAAAATCCCAAGGAAACCATCGCGGCTCAGTCTGAAGCTGAATTTGTGCTCGTTTCAACGCCAGCATGGATTCGGAGTTAATCTGCATACTCTCACCCTCTCCCTGTCTCCAGGAGATGCTACAGTTCCCATGGTGCCTACGCTCAAAGCAAACTGGCGCTGGTCCTCTTCACTTATTACCTGCAGGAGCAGCTGACCGCCGCCGGCATCCCAGTGACCACCAACGCCGTGGACCCCGGCATGGTGGACACAGCGCTGTACGACAACCTGTGGAGCCTCACGCAGGCGCTAAAGAGACCAGTGGCCAAGCTGCTGTTCAGGGTACGTTTTTAATAGCACGACTAAATCTCTTTGTCTCATACGGCTGTGGACTGTCAGTGTCCGATGCTTCGGTAAGAATCCACTTTAATAATCAGTTTCAGCACAGAACGAGCAGAACAACTGCAAACATCTGCTTTTTGAGTTTCTCAATAAAACATCAAGCTAGTGCGAGCCAGTGTTAACATTAGCTGCTAACCACTAAGACGTTAGAAAGAAACTGCGTGAATCTAACATAGCCTTGCACAAAACATCAAACAGACAGGATAAAAAGTGGGGAAGCGAACTGGAGGTTTTGATCGTGAGCAGTAAAGCGTTCAAAAATGTTGTGACATCCTGTCTTCAACTGTCAACTGTTGACACAAAGTGAAATAGGACCAAGAATAGATCCCTGGTGCACTCCACGACTCAGGTTAGCACTATCACACACTGGTATGTCATCACCACATGCCATTGAAGTGAAAATACTCAATTTCAGATGCAAACCATAGCCTGTCAGTGAGATTTGGAACGTTGTCTGAAGGTTTTGAAATGGCTCTGAGGTGGTTGCACAGGGTTGCATGCAGAAAAGTTTGTATAGAAAGAATTTGTCCTTGGCAGTAACCCGGACTTTTTGAGAAACGGCAGAAATACAATCATAGGGAGTGAAAGAAGGTGGCAGCTGGACTGTCTCTCTGTCTCCATTAAGGAATTCAGAGAGTATGAACTGCTGCTGTTAAATACATCTTTAATATTGCTTTAAATTAAGAGTGAAGAAAAGGAGTGATTATTTCAAACAGTCAACGGCAAGAAATAAAAGCGCTTCAGAGCCTCTTTGACAGTTCCATCTAAAAATACATTATGTATGCAAGACTGTGCAATACTTTCTCTAACTCTCTGTCCTCCCTGTGGCAGCCAAGACCGTTTCCAACTGATCTGACATAAAGGATTGTGACAGTAATCCTGTTTTACTTCAAGACAGAGTCGCATCCCATGAATTCTCTGACTGTGGATAGCTTAAGACGTGAAGAAATAGTCTTTACTATTAGCGTACACTTGAGCCAAAAGCCTCAAATAATTCTGGCAGTAAGTATTTATTTATTCTGATTTTCTGTTCCAAAACTTTGCTTTGATCGTAGCTGTGCAAGGTTCCCTCCAGCACATTAATAAACATTAGAATTTGTAATAGTAGCTGGATTTAATGTCTTGTGTTCCTGTGTGTTTCCTGTATTCAATATGGACAGCTGTATATTTCACCAAGCTCTCTTTTACTCTTGTCCGGCAGCTTCTTCAGCCTCTTCTCCTCTGCCATTTTGCTCATAGAGGCTGCTGAGCTCGGTTACATTGCCCTCTTCCCCAGCTCTGGTTCTGGCATGGCCCGAAATACCTGTGCTACAAACACTAACGCTCCTCTGTGCTCTAAGCTCAGGGTTGGGGCAGCCCGACTAACAAACTGAGCTAACAGCAGCTACAGTTGGCAGCAATTTACCAGACTACCGGGTCTACTTGTTAAAGTGGGAAGAGGTGTGAGGATATAAACATGTCGATGGTTCTTTTCTTCACCCCTGTCCTCCTCAGACTCCAGCAGAAGGAGCATCCGTGTCTATCTACGCTGCAGCCGCCTCTGAGATGGAGGGCGTGGGCGGCTGTTACCTATACAACGGCAAGAAGACGCAGTCCTCCGACGTCTCCTACGACTCCGAGCTCCAGGCCGAGCTGTGGAAGAAGAGCTGCCAGCTGGTGGGCCTTCAGGTGGCTTGACACTCCCTGACAGGTCGACATCCTCCAGCGTCATCTGAGAGATGTGGAGCTGACTGATGAAGCGCCACCTCCCAAGCCACAAGAAGAATGAAGCAACTAAAATGTCTCTTAGTGACAGCGGGTCTATGATCAGTGGCTCAGGACGAGAAATCCCAGAGACAAACTAGCAAGTACGTTCATCACTTCACCTCATGCTGTTCTCACACACACTCATGGTGCCCCGTGTACGAGCTCCTGTTATGTCAGTCACAGCTCTGCGTGTGCCAAATCTACTTGTTGTGTTTAGAATCAGACTTTCATACGATCGTCATGCCAAGAGCTGCTTTATTATGTTCATTCATTAATGTCCACAGTGGAATTTCCTAATTCCCTTTGCAGATCTTCAAGTTTCACTTGAAATGTTGGTCAGAGGGTTCAGGTTTTTCTTGACATCCTCAATTTTTAGAACAATTCTGATTACAATCGTCGTCGTTTTTGGTGCATATTCTGAACGGATTCAGAAAGAAAGAAGCAAGTTCAGCATCGATAATGTGAGCTTTGATCTGACGTTATCAACTTATTTTTGTGATCGCAAATAATGATACAAATAATAATCACAAATAATCTGACCAAAGTGGTGCCTATTTAAACCTATAAATGACTCTGCGTTGATTTTTTTTTTTCATTAATGTTTCCATGTGTGTGATATTATGTGATGTGTGAGTATATGAATTGGATAGAATCAGGATTTCATGCCAAAAGGATTGAAAACTGTCTGATCAGTGTTACATGCCCGAATAACTGTGGCCTGACTCTAGAGCTGCATCCAGTTCTGGAGTAGATTTTCATTTGAATACCTCTTAATGAAAAATCCATTCTATGCTGATTCAGCATTTACAGTGCAATATTAAGTCGACGTGATATCAGGAATCAGAGAGCCTTTAGCTTTGGCTGACAACCCAAACGGTTAGCCTAAAGCGAAGAATCTAAACACATTTCTGTTCTTTATCCTGACTTTGAATGATGATGTTGCTAACCGTCTGCAGTTGTTCCTGTCGTGAAGATCACAAAAAGAATAAATCCAACAACATGAGGTAGAGGTATCTGAAGCTGTGGGTTCCGCAATCCTTTGAGATGTTCGTCGGCCTATGGGGTGTCCATGCAAAAGAAGAGAAGAAGTGAGTGAGTAAACCTGCCAACTGAACGCTACTTCAAAAGTAATTCTGGTCGGAAAGACAAAGGGAGCCAGTAGCTCCACTCTGGGTTAGGGTGGCTCGTTTGAGGTTCATGAAGTCACGGGTTCTCTAAACCTTGTGAGAGGTTATCAAGTCTCAGTAGAATCAAGGCGAATCAAGGTGAATGAAGGAACAGGAATAGCGTCCGTCCCATCTGTCGTGCCTACCTTCCAGTGTGTCGGGATTATTTAACCAGCACCACAAACAAAGTTCTGTCCCTCTACTCTTGCCTATAGGCTCCTCATACATTCATACATCATCATGCTCTCCTCATACATCATCATGCATGACGATCTCCTCATACATCATCAAGCATGACGATCTCCTCATACATCATCAAGCATGACGATCTCCTCATACATCATCAAGCATGACGATCTCCTCATAGATCATCAAGCATGACGATCTCCTCATACATCATCAAGCATGGCGATCTCCTCATAGATCATCATGCTCTCCTCATACATCATCAAGCATGACGATCTCCTCATACAACCTCATACATCATCAAGCCTGACGCTCTCCTCATACATCATCATGCTCTCCTCATAGATCATCATGCTGTCCTCATACATCATCAAGCCTGACACTCTCCTCATACATCACCATGCTTCTCTTCATACGTCTTTCATGCTCCCTGTAGTAAGATGCTTGATGCTGTGGGCGTCCACAAACAAGTGGTAGATTTTCACACCTATCTGTCTTCTAGAGGTGCCACCCATCACAAGCACCAACTATTATAGTCTTCCTTGGCTGAAAGACTACTATAATCACTATCCTATACACTCACCACCTATCAAGTCATCAGTATAAAAATAAACATGATGAACGATGCTAAACCCGTAACCTAGTAGACAGCTGCTATTATATCCTATACTTACCTAGTTTATCGAGACCATAGCTGCTATTCATCATCCTAGCAGAACAGACAGTATAATTTTCAATGATTTTGGCAAACCTAGGTTGCAGTTCCTGTCTGGCACCGCTAGAGGGCACGACAGAACATGTTATATGGAATCACAGGTGCTTTACTGCCCTCCTGTGGTCACCACAGTGAACTGCAGTACATTCAGTTAGTAAAAACAAAGCGGTGATTAGTGAGATTCAACGTGCAGATATTCAATCAGCAAAGGTCTAAACGAACGAGCCAAAAAGAGTTCCCAATATCATCAACCAGACTGTTCATCGATGATTAGCTGTGCTATTGATCATGTTGAATCACTTCCTGTTAGCATAAAACATGTTTGTCTTCTGGCCTGTTATCGTTATGTCACGCCTACACTGTAAAACGTACCGTGTATGTTTTCATTTGCATCCTGTGTTCCAATCAGATGTATTTAATCTATGTTGCACAATGATCACTGTGAATGATGCCTTTGTCCAGTATTAATGTATAGTTCTATGAATCGTCTGTTTACCTTTATTAAATCCACAGATTGATGGCAAGAATATGTAAATTTCTAATAAACACATTGCCTTAAAGAGTCTGAGATGCTTGATGTTTTATATACAGTATAATATTTAGGGCCCGAGCACAAACTGTGTGCAGGGCCCTATTGGATTTCGTTTGGACGTTTTCTTCCGCGAAATGAATCGCATTTTCAACGGCCTATATGTACTTGAAAACTTACGAAAATTTGCCTACCCCCCCCAAAGTCGGGCGTGAAATTACGTATTTTGGGGTCTCGCACGTGGACGTATAAAAATGGCTCTACGGCGCCACCTACGTTTCAGTTGTCGGAGGAGCCCCTCGACACGGTTTCATCCACATGTACGAAATTTAGCGGGAGTATGTAACATACCAAACCGCACAAAGTGCGGACCCTTAGGCAAGGTCCTTACGTCACGTCACCGACACGTGGGTGCTTTTTGACTGTTATCTAGCTCCACTTATGAAGATGAATGTTCATCATTGGTAGCTTCACAGAGGGTTCTGCCTCACTGGATAGCTCAGTGGTTAACGCTGCTGTCTTTGACCCCGGGAGATGCGGGTTCGAATCCAGTGTGGACCCTTAGGCAAGGTCCTTAAAGCTACGTTTGTCAAGAAATGCAACGGTGTGTGTTCTAACCACGTTAACCATCTGATGGGCCAATAGTATGTATCTTAGTATGTATCTTAGTATGTATGTTAGTATCTATGTATGTATGTGTTAGTATGTATGTCAGTATGTATGTATGTATGTATGTTAGTATGTATGTATGTTAGTATGTCTGTCTGTCTGTCTGTGGTTCTATCTCTATTTATATGTCTCAGGGACCAACCTGCAGTTGGTGTGTTATTTTTGAAAATGTCGTTCTGACAAGTGTGTGTGTGTGTGTTTTCTAGTTTTACGTAGTTCTCTCTCAATGTGTGGTACAATATTGTTACAATAAAGTTTAATTTTATTTGAACCAAGAACAGCCTTCACATTTTTATTTAATTTGCTCTTGAAAACAGTGAGTGTGAGTGATTGTCAAAAGTAAAGCCAGAATTACTTGCAGACTCCTCATACATCATTCATGCTCCCTGTAGTAAGATGCCTGATGCTGTGGGCGTCCACAAACAAGTTGATAATAGATCACACTTCACTCTGAACTAGTGCGTAGATTTTCACACCTATCTGTCTTCTAGAGGTGCCACCCATCACAAGCACCAACTATTATGGTCTTCCTTGGCTGAAAGACTACTATAATCACTATCCTATACATACACCACCTATCAAGTCATCAGTATAAAAATAAACATGATGAACGATGCTCATCATAAACCCGTATCCTAGGCAACAGCTGCTATTATATCCTATACTTACCTAGTTTATCGAGACCATAGCTGCTATTCATCATCGTAGCAGAGTGGATATGGTACTTTACTTTTTTAAACTCAGGTCAAGTCTAGTCAGTTCTAGAATTCTAGTCTTTGACATTTATCGTCGTACTTGGGGCTTGGTACCCAAAATCTCACATGGTGCGGGGATGATGTCATCCCCCATCTGAACTGTCGTCCTGGATCCCCCTCGCCGTAGCTCTTTCATTGTACCTCATTGACCTCTAGTTGTGATAGCAGTTTCTGATCGCGTACTTTGAAACCCTAACAGCTAACAGTTGTTCCTTGGTTAGACTGATGGATTTCCAAGCATCCATGTGTCGCATCATGAAGTAGGCTGGTAGCTTTAAGGGTCCACACGCGATTCGAACACGCATCTCCTGGGTTAAAGTCAGCAGCATTAACCACTGAGCTGTCCAGTGAGCCACACACCCTCTGTGAAGGCTACCAATGATGAACATTCATCTTCATAAGTGGAGATAGATAACAGATAACTACCCCCGGTATAGAGCCATCAGCCAGTCAGGTTTTTTTCTGGGTCCATGCTTTACAAGTACGGAGGTTAACCACCGGTTAACTAGTTCAGTGTGAAGTGTGATCTATTATCAACTTGTTTGTGGACGCCCACAGCATCAAGCATCTTACTACAGGGAGCATGAATGATGTATGAGGAGTCTGCAAGTAATTCTGGCTTTACTTTTGACAATCACTCACACTCACTGTTTTCAAGAGCAAATTAAATAAAAATGTGAAGGCTGTTCTTGGTTCAAATAAAATTAAACTTTATTGTAACAATATTGTACCACACATTGAGAGAGAACTACGTAAAACTAGAAAACACACACACACACTTGTCAGAACGACATTTTCAAAAATAACACACTAACTGCAGGTTGGTCCCTGAGACATATAGAGAGAGATAGAACCACAGACAGACAGACAGACATACTAACATACATACATACTAACATACATTCTAACATACATACATACTAACATACATATTAACATACATACTAACATACATACTAACATACATACATACATACATACATACTGACATACATACTGACATACATACTAACACATACATATCCGTCAAAAAGTCATAGTATAGTATGCCCAAAAAAAGTCATAGTATAGCATGGCAAAAAAAAGTTAGTATATTATGCCAAAAAAAAGTCATACTATAGTATGGCAAAAAAAGTCATAGTATACCATGGCAAAAAACGTCATAGTATAGTATGCCCAAAAAAAGTCATAGTATAGTATGGCAAAAAAAGTCATAGTATAGTATGGCAAAAAAGTCATAGTATGTTATGGCAGAAAAAGTATATTATGCCAAAAAAGTCAAAGTATAGCATGGCAAAAAAAGTCA
The DNA here is from genome assembly GCA_014281875.1 of Nibea albiflora. Classification (NCBI taxonomy): domain Eukaryota; kingdom Metazoa; phylum Chordata; class Actinopteri; family Sciaenidae; genus Nibea; species Nibea albiflora. The sequence continues at coordinate 32,055 of JABGLX010000381.1, read as the reverse complement.
TAGTATAGTATGCCCAAAAAAAGTCATAGTATAGTATGGCAAAAAAAGTGAGTATATTATGCCCAAAAAAAAGTCATAGTATAGTATGCCCAAAAAAAGTCATAGTATAGCATGGCAAAAAAAGTCATAGTATAGTATAGTAAAAAAAATCATAGTATAGTATGGCAAAAAAGTCATAGTATAGTATGGCAAAAAAAGTGATAGTGTAGTATAGTAAAAAAAATCATAGTATAGTATGCCCAAAAAAAGTCATAGTGTAGTATGGCAAAAAAAAGTCAGTATACTATGCCAAAAAAAAGTCATAGCATAGTATAGTGAAAAAAATCATAGTATAGTATGGCAAAAAAGTCATAGTATAGCATGGCAAAAAAAAGTCATAGTATAGTATGCCCCAAAAAAGTCATAGTATAGCATGGCAAAAAAAGTCAGTATAGTATGGCAAAAAAAAGTCAGTATATTATGCCAAAAAAAAGTCATAGTATAGCATGGCAAAAAAAGTCATTGTATAGTATGCCCAAAAAAAGTCATAGTATAGTCTGGCAAAAAAAAGTCATAGTATACTATGGCAAAAAAAAGTCATAGTACATTATGCCAAAAAAGTCATAGTATAGTAAAAAAATCATAGTATAATATGGCAAAAAAGTCAGTACAGTATGGCAGAAAAAGTATATTATGCCAAAAAAAAAGTCATAGTATAGCATGGCAAAAAAAAGTCATAGTATAGTATGCCCAAAAAGTCATAGTATAGCATGGCAAAAAAAGTCATAGTATAGTATGCCCAAAAAAAGTCAGTATAGCATGGCAAAAAAAGTCATAGTATAATATGCCCAAAAAAAGTCATAGTATAGTATGGCAAAAAAGTCAGTATATTATGCCAAAAAAAGTCATAGTATAGTATGGCAAAAAAAGTGAGTATATTATGCCCAAAAAAAAGTCATAGTATAGTATGGCAAAAAAGTCAAAGTATAGCATGGCAAAAAAAGTCATAGTATAGTATGGCAAAAAAAGTATATTATGCCAAAAAAAAAGTCATAGTATAGCATGGCAAAAAAAGTCATAGTATAGTATGCCCAAAAAAAAGTCATAGTATAGTCTGGCAAAAAAAAGTCATAGTATAGTATGGCAAAAAAGTCAAAGTATAGTATGCAAAAAAAAAGTCATAGTATAGTATGGCAAAAAAGTCAGTATATTATGCCAAAAAAAAGTCATAGCATAGTATAGTGAAAAAAATCATAGTATAGTATGGCAAAAAAGTCATAGTATAGCATGGCAAAAAAAGTCATAGTATAGTATGCCCAAAAAAAGTCATAGTATAGTATGGCAAAAAAGTCAGTATATTATGCCAAAAAAAGTCATAGTATAGTATGCCCAAAAAAAAGTCATAGTATAGTATGCAAAAAAAAGTCATAGTATACTATGGCAAAAAAATGTCATAGTACATTATGCCAAAAAAGTCATAGTATAGTATAGTAAAAAAATCATAGTATAATATGGCAAAAAAAGTCAGTACAGTATGGCAGAAAAAGTATATTATTGAGCGAATATAACTGAGCGAAATGCTTTGAAAGCATCGAAGGCGTGCGCATTTTCCGACTGGTGCCTTCCGACGTGCCAGCCCGTCGAGTTGCGCGGGAGTGCGAGGGCCCGTCTCTTTGAGCAGGGAGGTACAAAGTTGACCACAGCTTGACTTTCACATCATTAAGCAACATGGCCGTCTTGTAATACAACATAATCCTGATTTGTAAAAAAACAAAACTGGCGAATCAGCGCTTTTCTTTCTAAACTGAGCTTGTCCCGGCAGACACTGCTGCAGAGTTTAATGCTGAGAGCAGATAGATACATCATGTTATTTCACTGTCTGAGCAGGCGTCTCTTCTCTTTAGAAAGAAAAGTTACTCCAATTCTGCAACTTTCTGCTGACCTTCAAGGTTTACGCACAACTCTCCGGCAGTGACGTGTTATCTCTCAGACAGAATGTTTCTAATCGCGTGAAGGCCGGCTCTCTGGGGGAATTTACCTCCCCGTGGGAGAATCGAGAAAACAATGAGCGGCGTTAATTCAGCACAGCGTGTCACCGTGTGCAGCGGGCGTGGATTATCCTCCTCACCTCTGATGAGTCACACCGACACAGAGGCCGCCGGGTCGCACACAGGAATGGAGTCGCTCGGCTGTTAGTGCCACCTGGTGGGTAAACTCTGGAGGAACTTGCCTGCACAGGACCGAGCCAGACCTGACACAGATGTAAAAACTGAGTTTGAAGAACATCCTGCTGGAGACTGAGCTACAACTGCTACCTACAAAGAGTCGGAACAGACAGTGTAATCAGCATTATTTATTTAACCAGAGTAAAAAACATTACACACACAGTTAATGCGGTCTCCGTAACCTCTGTACAAGAACCCATGAAAATATATACCATTGTTCGAGCTCTTTAAAAGTGTTGAGATGTCACACAGTCTTAGTTCATGTAGAGCTGAAGCACAGTGAGATGCAGCAGACAATAAAAGCCACAACATTTGACTTTTGACTAAATCATAATTAGAAGACACTTTTCTGAGGTACTTTTTTTTGCGGTTTGATGATTCCAAACTCATCTACTGATTTAAACAGCTGGCAGGAATGGGCCGCCGTACGCCGAGGCCAGTCTGAGGCTCAAATGTTCGCCTCCCGTTCACTTCCACTCTATGTAAGTGAAAACCTTTGCTACGTTTGACAAATCCGGTTCACGTCCGCATCACGGGAACTCACATCAACCTCTACCAACTGCAAAGAGGTGTGTGTTTGTGGTCCTGAAACGTACCATGAACCGGCAAGTTTGAGTTTCACCTCAGCACGTGATCGGTTTTCTGTGCGACTGCAGCTCAACTCAGACCAGGCACAATGGGGAAAAAAACACTGCTGGCACCTTAAAGTTAAATGGAGGACATTAATTGGCCCTTTGAAGCTAAAGTTCCTCGCTGAAAATAGTGCATGAATTATGAACAGCACTGAGGTTTAAGCTCGTGGTCTCACATAATAACAGCGTTGGATCGGGCTTGTGGAAACACTGGATGGATTTTAAAAACAGACGATACGCTGTTAAATTTGATTTTCTGCGCATCACTGACGAACCGGCCTGTCCCTACAAACCTCCGCTTTCCAAATCCATTTAGAAAATTCTGTGCGTTCATTTGTAAACTTCAGCGCTGACGTATCCAGTTTCTCCGATTTAACTCTCTCCAGATGGCTTCAGTATTTTCCAGTGGAGGTCTGGTAGTTTATTTCACCCCCACATGTTGGTGGCATGACTCACCAGATTCTGGTTCTGGAAAGTATATAAAAATAAATAAAAAAAAGCTACCAGAGAGCAGAGCCTTCCCTTTCTGCTGCCTCTGGCCCGGCCCTCACAGCCTGCAGCGGTCCAGATTAGAGGCTGGAGGGAGGTCAGCGGGGTTTAGCGTGAGCTGTGTGTGGGTGAAGAGAGGCAGGCTGACCTGAAGTCAGCTCACGGTGTGTCACCATGTTACAGCACACCGCAGCACGGAGGAACATCTAATCGAGGTTATCTGTTCACACTGAGACACAGGGCCTCATTACTTTTAGTCATAATGTGTTGTTAATATTCTATATTTCTACTGACTCGCTGTGTCTGTGCGCGTGGTAGTTCACGCTGATTCAATCATACCCACTACAGCCCCAGATGTGGATGCATCCACCGCTTAAACTAGTCCCTAAAAAAAATGTTGAGTAACGTTTGTTACACGTTCATATAAAGATTTTACATCTTCGGTAGGGACTAATGTGCTTAGAGCTGAAAGTCTGAACTGCAATTTATTTGGACAGTTTCCTGTTGAAATTAATATTAAATGTAATGCTCTTTGTTCTTCATCTGCAGCCTTTCTAATGCAGCCTATCACAGATGTATTGTATCTGTACCTGTTATATGATACGATGCAGAAATATACTGATTATGTTCAATTAGTTTTTATGCGTAGTTATTTCTAATGATTAAATCCCCAGTGACGTTTACTGCTTCAGTGCACCAATCATTGGTTAAAATGTTAAATATCTACATTATACTGTCACGTCTGAGGGAACATTCAAGAAAAGAATATTCTGGAAACTTTGAACTCCGTGATATCATTATCAGCACAAAACATCCAGTCTGCGTCAGGCTCTATGTTATCGATATTGATTAGATGATGCTGTCGAAAACATTCCAAGTCTTCCACCCTGTAAAAAATCTGGAGCTGCTTCATATAAAGATAAAGTATCAGCTTCCACCTGCACTCATTAAAACACTAAAGCCCAGAAACATTGAACCCCAGTCCTGTGTTTTCGTTAGCGTCCCTGTAAACAGTTCCCCGTCCTGTGGAACTTTTGATCTCACCCAAAGAAATGCGTCTTCGGTCTGGACTTAAAGGAACCCTTCGTCGAGCCCTCCACCTCCTCCGCGTCGTGGAACGTCACGCCGTGGACGATCTGCGACGTCCTCCTGCGGAGCCTCTGCAGTTTGGGCTTCATCCTGCCGAACGAGGACTTCCTCCTGACGGGTGGCTCTCGTGGTCGAGCCTCGCCGTCCACGGTGTCGCAGTCATTGGGGTTGAGGAGCCTGAGGGGCTTCAGGTTGGACTGGAGAACCTTGGAGAACCTCCAGGAGCCTCGAGCCCGACGGTCTGCTCTCTCGGACTCGGAGCGCTCGTACGCCCCTATGATGTCTCGCATGTCCACGCTCACGTTGTCAGTGAGGTACTGGCAGGCCTTCTTCCCGCTGTAGTCCCTGATCTCTACGTCTGCGTTGTAGGCGCCCACCAGGAGCTTCACCACCTCCATGTGGTTGTGCATGGCGGCTATGTGCAGCGGCGTGTAGCCGGTGTTGGAGCGGGTGTCCACGCTGACGGGGACGTTGTGCTGCTTGGCAAAGTTGATGATCAGCGCCATCAGCTCGGGCTTGCCCTGCTTGGCCGCCCAGTGCAGACAGGTGAACCCGGTGATGAAGTCCTTCCTCAGGACGAGGGTGGGGTCCGTGCTGAGGAGGCTGCACAAGGTGCTCCACTCCCCGTCCGAAGCGCACATCATCCACTCGTGCTCCAGCGGGTCCAGAGTGATGGAGTCTCTGTCGTCGTCCGCGTTGGAGGCCAAAGAGAGGGAGTCACTGTCGCTCTTGAAGGACAGGCACACGGAGTTGCGTAGCGCCAAGCTGCGCCTCAGCTGGGGGGAGTTGTTCATCATGACCTCGATGAAGTGCCTGCGGCTGCCTTTCGGGGAGCCTTCGCTCCCGGACAAGCTCTGCGTCTCCACCTGGCCTTCATCCTCGCCCTCGTCCACCTGAGGCTGCCTGCTTCTCCTCTGCTGGGACCCTTTTGAACTTCGCCGCCTGCTCAACGCGTCGATCAGCTCGGCCTCCGTCACGGGAAGAGACTCTGTCTGAACCTGGGTGTCTCTGGGAGCAGCAGGTGTGTCTACCTGCCCTGTAGCGCCGGTTTGTACAGGCCCGGGCAGGGTGAACATGGAGTCCTCAGCAGGGAGAGGCGACGCTTCAATCACAGTAATCTGCGGTATGTCAGGCGCCCTCGCCGCCTCCTCCTTCCTGGACTCCCGCTGCTCCCTCCTGAGGCTTCCTATGTTCCCCATTTCACCTGTGCTGCTGCTGCCGTCCACTTCCCGCGCTGCCCAAACGGACTCGTGACGCTCGCTCCCGTCGTCTGTTGTTTCCGCTAAAACGCTTGTAGTTGGGAAATCGGGCGGAACTCTCACCTGGCTGTCATTTCCGTAACCTGAGCCAGGTGGGACGCGCTCGCCGCCCGCGGCGCGAGGCTGGGCTGGATCCGCCGCTGCTGCGTCACCGCCGCCGCCGCCGACCTGAGAGCGGTCTGCTCCGCGAGGCGCAGCTGCAGCTGCGGGGTCACCGCTCGCGAGCTCCGCTGGTTCTGTCCCGCGCGAGGTCTCCTTCACCGAACCGCGAAACTTTTTCTTCAGGCAGACATATTTCACTCCGCTGTCGGTCTTCACGAAAGCGACGTTGTCCACGTAGTTTTAAATCGGTTACGGGCAGCCGCCTTCTTCTCCGGCTGCTCCGGGAACACCGCCTTAAAGTGCTCAATTAAATCCGTGTTTTTCACTTTGCCCCCTCTCTCCTTCAGAAAGTCCAGAATCGCCTCTTGCGTACAGTCGGCAGCCATTATTAACAATTATAAGTGCGACACTTCACTCTGTTTGAATACTCCGTGGCTTTGCGGGGGGGGGGGGATAACGGTTGAAGAAGCTAAACAACATGTAAACATGCTGTACTGCCGTGCCGTGCCGTCCCGTACCGAACTATCCTCCGGTACAGACATGAGTGAAGTAGAACCGTTAACGGCGCCGAGTGAGGAGGAGAGTGAGCTGGATCTCTTCCCTGCGTTTTATTTCTAGCGTCCAGGCGTTCTCCGCCTCCTAGCAACGGACCGTACCACTCGGTCTGCGGGGGGTCGAATTGTTAAAAAAAAGGTGAATATTGTCGCTATATAACCTTTTATTTTCTGTTATGTCGACGTTTAAACGTTACTGAGTCTGAAAACAACGAAACTGTATTAATACACGGGGCCCTTTTTTGTGTTGTCCCTTTTAAAGTGGTCCTCAATGAGCGGTGGTATTACCGGCTTTGCAGTGACCACCTGTTAGTGATTAGTGCAAGTTGCACTTGACACATTGATGTATAAATATTAATAACTAAGTCTTCTAATCTTAAACAAAATTTTGTTTGTTTTGGAATTGAATCTATCTATCTATCTATCTATCTATATACAGGGAAGGGAACTATGTATGTCATTTGATGAATGGTGTGTACAGTTTGTTATGGGAAACCGTGGCTGGTTGCTGTGTTGCACAACAGGACTGAACAGGTCTGGAATGGTGGCAGCCTGAGTCAGACAGTTACACTATACAACCTGCAGATGCAGCGTCGCGGTTCACTGTCACTCACTGCAGCTCAGGACACAGGATGTGTCGCGTCATGTGAAGGATTCTCAGTAAGTCACACTGACGAAAGAGCAAGAGCGCGATGAGCCGCTGCGTCACTGTGAATCACTTCCATCTGTCAGTCAAAACAACAACAACAAAAAAAAATTTTAAATTGAATTTTGCATGCATTTTGTATCAATTTGTTTTATATTTCTATATTAATAAAGACAAAGTAACATTACTTAATCATATTCTATTATTGGTGTCCTGCTGTCTTTGCTGCTATCACATCACTATGTCACTATTACTCTGTAATCCTGGCTTCAAACGCTCTGGTATAGTTTCTATATATTTCCTTATTTTACTTTACTAAAAATTAAACTATCAGAGTTAAATATAGCTTACGAAGTATCAATACTTTAGCGTTTGGATTTTAAGTATTTATTTCAGATGCATTCCTTTCATTTCGTTTATTCGAAAGGTGAAGATTTTGAATCATTAATAACCGAACAACAGAAAAAAAAAACAATATATATTTTTTAAATGGATGATTTCAGTTATCAACAAATAGATTTTTGTCCACGTCTGGACAGGAAGTCTTCTGTCAATCGGTTATGTGCCAATTTAAAAAACCATTTGTGGACAAACGCGGGAGACGACGTCAGCAGGTGGCACAGGAGGGGGAGCGTGCTGTTTACAGGACGACTTCCAGGCCAACGTCGAGGACAGACTCTGTACTGGGACGCTCGTGATTTCTAACACTTTGTCTCTTTAAATGAAAACACTTGCCATGACATTAAAGAGTGCGTCGGTGTTCTCTGCACTCTGAATAGATGAACAGAAGTCACAGCTCCTCTTACCACCCTGGAGGCGGGGCATTGAAAGGGCGCGGCGTTCTATATGGGTCATGTGATGTAAATTGAAGCTGAGTCAGCACTCATTGTTTCACTGCAGTGTCTTCCTAATGACTGCCTCTGAAGCGAAAGAAGGCGATCACAAAGGTATGAATAGGAAGTTCAGACGCACGGAGACAAGCCTGAGCTCGGCTTTGGGTTTAACAGGAATACAAACATCAGATTGTTCTGCTGAATCCAGATTAAATTCTCAAGAAAATTCTCAAGAAATAACAACGCGGGCATGTTAACTATGATGGCCAAGTCCCTGCAGGTTTCCTCTTTCTGTAGTGAGATGAATGATAGCCAGTCGCTGCACTAATGTCCTGCTTACTCTGGATTATTCACAGACCTCGCTCTGACGTTTCTTTAAAATTTTACTTAAAAAATAAGAAAACCATGAAAACAATCAAACATTCAGTTTTATTTAAAAAAACAAAAGTCACTCCACCGTCACTGTGAACAAAAAAAACCTCCTTTCATGTCACTGTGCCGTTTGTTTCAAAGACTCCAGAGCTGGAAGGATGTCGTTCAGGTGACTCACTCCTGAAACACACACACACACACACACACACACTCAGTAAATTCTGTTCTGTTAAGCACCAAAATGCTCCACCCCCCCCACCCACTTCACCACAGGTGTCCCTGCAGCCTCCTCTGTTACAGACTAGACGAACCCCCCCCCCACTCAAAATGAGGGCTGATGTTTCTGGTTTTCTGTTTCTGGCTGTGTCTGATTTTGTGCAGACTGACTGAACGAGACTTGAAGCAGCAAGCTGCCTGTGTTTCAAATTAAGAGCCCTCCAGTGTCTCAGAGGACAAAACAAGGCTTATATTGGGGAAAACCTCTAGCTCTGGTCTCATTTGTGGCTCTCTGGGAGAGTCATGACATCTAGTGGTATATCTTGGTATTACCACTCTGGAGCAGTTCCTTGGCTTAAGATCAAACTGGTATGAAAATGTTTACATCGGCCCAAAACTATCTGCAAAGCCTCACTTACCTAGAGTGTGTAAAACGTCCGTAATGAGAGCATGGAAAGCTGGGAAGAACTCATCGTGCTGCTTCACTTTGATGATGATACTGGAGAGAAGAAGAAGAAACATTTGAAGGAACAGTTTGGGATTAGCTGGCTGCCGACGTTCCAAACAATGTGTGCGAGTTGTGTGTGCGAACCTGTCAATGTCAGCATCTCCCAGCAGGTTATGGAATCCAGCAGTGTGCTCACTGGAGGACACCAGCTTGGCCACCCGGTTCACCACCTCAGCGGCAGGAACTCTTCTGTCTGACACCAAACCACAAACATCAACTCGACATTTTTCTTTCATCCCTGTTGAGCTATTTTCCAAAGCTCAGAGTCCAGCTGAAGGTTACCTAGATCCAGAACCTCTCGGAGGTTCCTCATGGTGTTGGTCATCTCTCCCAGTCTGGTGTAGACCTCGTTCATGCGCGGGTAAACTCCGGCGAGGGAGGTCACGTCAAAGAGCTTCTGGAAGTGAGACACCATGGAGCCCAGAGTGTATCGGGTGGGACTCCTGAGCACCTAGCAGGGCCGACACCACCACGGAAAAGACACTTTTATGGAGTTCACCCTGTCCTGGATCAGGGACGATACCAGCAGTCTACGGGAGAGTGCGGAATTACCTTCTCGTCGTCAGTCGAGGTGTTTTCCAGCAAGGTGTCCACCAGCATCATCATGTCCTCCACCTTTACTGCCTCTGTAGCATTATGGCCACCATCGGACGGCTGCCAGGGCATCAATCTGGCACTCAGTTTATTTAAACCCTTTTGCAGATCCTACCAACATGCACACAAACAAGTCTAGTCAAGTTAAGAAGCTCCCTTTAAGGATTTCCTATAAACATTGACGTTATTGGTCATGGTGGGTACTGAAGCCTGCTTGTAGGCGGTGTTTACCTTCAGTAGGTGGAGCTGCTGGGCCCAGGCCTCCAGCGTGGGGAGGAGGGTCTGAAACTCTGACAAACCAACAGAGGAGGGTTTCTGTCTGTGCAGGCGAAACGGAGCTTTGGGACTGGTCACGACAGCACTGACCTCGTTCAACAGCTGGAATTCATGACAAAGACAAACCCAGTCAGTTATGTTTAGATGAGAAAGAGAACAGGAAGTATCGAGCGACCAGGTGGACCAACATGCTTACTTTATGATAGTGGGCACACAGAGTGGCTTCCCTCGCGTGGTCAGGTAAGTTCTCGCCGATATCAGTCGCGATGTCTTCTTTAGGCAACCTGCGAAGATGGTTGGTACTGTACATATGAGCGTTCCTGCGAATTAGATCAATACCAGGACGCTAAAACTCTGAAGTTTGGGTACACGCCACAGAGAGCACTCACTGTCGTTTGTTCAACGCCTCCAAACGGCGGACTTTGTGTTTGTAGAACTTCACATCTTTGAGCGTGGGCCTGCACATTGGAACAGAGTCAGTATGAGTGCCGGGATGACAGCGCGCGCACGTTTGTTTCGCGCTGCGTGACCACGCACCTCGTCTCCAACTCTTGCTTCAGCCGCTCCACCTCGCTCTGCAGTTCTTCTATTTGACGCTTGCTTTCCTTCTGCTGGTCCTGGTACGCCTTGGAAGAGATGCAAGAGTTACACCTGCTGCTTTGGAGAGAGCGCAACGTGGAAACGATTCAAAGTGTGTCAGGGTACCCTGAGAATGGTTTTGAAGGATGGCGTAACGTTGCTGGACGTCTTCTTGTTTCTTGTCTGATGAGTCACCTGAGATCCTTTAGGTTCTCCTTTGAAAGATCTGGGGTGAAAATGAACAGCTTAGTCCAAGGAGTAACTTTTTGCCATAAACTAACAGATTTTAAATCCTGTTAATGCTACACGACTTGTTATCAGGTGAATGGTGTCTCTGTCATCCGTACGTCTGTTCTCATAGTAAAACTTTGGGCTCCGAGTCGGGAGAACTACGTAACGCTTTACAGCACTAAGTCACACACCACCAACTATCTGACTAATTTTGGTGAAATTGGATCATATTTTATGGAAAAAATGTTTTCTGGTTTTCCCTCCCTGTGATTTACGGAGTTTCCTGACGGACAGTGAGGTAAACTGCTGCCAACTGCAGCTGCTGTTAGCTCATGTTAGCTCAGGTTGTTAGCTCCTGTTAGCTAATGTTAGCGCAGGTTGTTAGCTGCTGTTCGCTCCGTTAGCCGTGCTGCAGGTAGCGACGCCTCGATGGGCGCCAGAGCCGGAATCTGCCGAGTGCGCGCCATAACTGGCCACAGCAGCTTCTATGGACGTAATGGCAGAGGAGAAGAGACAAGAAGAGGACGAGAGCGTACGGAGCTGGAACTGGAGCAGTCAAATGCTGCTTTAATGTAACATTCCAAACTTTGGGGTGATGTGCAGAATATTTTTGGAGATCCAGTGGGAAGAGGTTGTATCTTTTGATGTAACACATGAGGAGTTCTGTTGATTTAGCTCAGACCATTACATCATATTATTTTTTTTTTTTTAGAACTCAAACTCGACTTTTCTCTCAACCCTGCCTCCCAGACTGAGAATCACTGCTCAAGCACACTGGTCACCCATACATTTAAGAGTCAGACAGGATGCTTCATCGTGTGTAGCGTGCGTTTTCTGGTAATAAACAAGAGCAACGTGATGGACACGTGACATGTGACACATTTTGGGAGGGGTGTGTTACCTGAGCTGATCCGACAGCTGAGTCATTTTAGTCTCATAGAAGTCGATCACATCCAACAGCCTGCAGACAAAAGAAGAAGGAGAGGCTGAAGTTGCTCAGTGAACCTTAAGATTTGATTTTTTTTTTCTCCGTCAAACTGATCTTGAAACACGCCGGTTGTATTTCCAATTCTGAATTTTGTCACAACTTCAGCTTCCGTCGGTCGGTCATGTCCTTACTGCTGCTGTGTCGGTGAGTCCTGCTGGCTCACTTTGCTGCAGATGTGCTGGAAGGTCTGACTCTGGCGAGCCAGTCGTCGCTCCTCTTCTTTGATGGTGAAATACAGTTTCCTCTGGAGCTGAGCTGCTTCCTCTCTCTGTTTGGACAGCTTCTGCTCCAGAACCTGACACACTTTCTACAGAAGACCACACGCACAATAATCACATTTACATATGACTGGATCGTGAACTGACGAAGTGAGCTGACCTCAGCTTGTAGTGGCTACCTGCGCTTCTTGTTTTTCCTGCTGCAGTTGCTGCGCGTGGCTGCGCTGTTGGACGGCCTTGCCGAGGTAGCGGTCCTCCAGGTCCTGGACTCTGGTCTTCACCTCGTCCAGCAGCCCCTCCAGCTCCGTGACCCGCTGAGAGTGCTGAGCCGCCCGACCCATGTGCTCATGAGCCTCCTCTCTGAAAAGGACACGCAGAGAAAACGCGGCAGGTTGAGAACGTTTGACTACATGAGAGGTTTGTGGAGAAATACGACAGGTGGAGCGGCAACCCGGCCTCAGGCTGAGGCTTCATACCAGCACTGAGCTGCAGGAGTCAGGCGGTGCACCTCTGCGATACTCATCTGATGCGGATCAGATTGGATGACAGGAGGCCAGGTGGTCGACACACACTGCACATACATTATTGAGGAGATATAGACGCCTAGTAACACACACTGCAGGCATGTACACGCCGAGAAAGCCCCTCAGCTGCTTGACTTCAGTCAGCATTGCTCCACATTCCAGGAGGACGACATGATGACTGACAGCTTGTCGTGTCTCGTCTTTTACGGGTCGCCCAAATGACTACAAGAGTAATGCGACTAATTAAACATGCGGTCCAGGAGGCTGCTTTATCGTAGGTTTTCCTATAAAAAAATGTGTTTAACTTACTTGAGTTGGTTGTTAGTCTTGATGAGCTCCTGGATGAGGGCCTGCCTTCTGTCCGAGTCCGTGAGCATCGTCCTCAGCGTTGCCCTGATCTCGCCGGCTGACTTCTTGTCCAGCAGAACCAAATCTAGAGAGCAGGGGTGTTCCAATTGTACGTTACCAGAAATGAAGTCGATATTTGCAGCTAAACTTGATGTTTTCAGCTCAAAAGAAGAAAAAAAACAACAACACAGAAACGTTATTAATGTGACAAGAACCGCCCGAGTCTTACCTGAAAGGGTCTTATTCTCTACAGGATCTGCAAAGAAGACCGGCTTGAAACCATGATGCTGCAGAAGTTTGTTCACGTCATCCCATTCTACCTGCTCCTGCTGCAAAAAACACACAGGATACGCGAGATACATGAGAAAAGCGCAGGGGGTGAGAGTCAAACGCGCACGCACACACACCACGGAGACGCTCCGAGCTCTACCTGAAACTGCCTGTTAGTCCACAGATAAACATAAGTCTTATTTCTCAGCTCTCCTGTCCTGCCGCTGTCCATTCTTTAAACAAACAAACAAACCGGAATCATTGCAGGACCCGAGTGTGTGTTTTAGGAGGTGGCTCCTGCGGCTCTGCAGCTGGGAGCTGGAGCTGGGGAGCCACCACTGCACCACGACAATGAATGAAAGGCGATCCATCCTCCACACACACACGCACACACACACACACACACACACACACACACACACACACACACACACACACACACACACACACACACACACGACTCTGCGGCTTCATAGCGTTAATGTTCACTCACCTGCTCCATCGCTGCAGCCCGCTGCGGGGGATAAAGCAACACGCAGTTAGTGTTCAGACTTTTTTTTCCCCCGGCGATGACCGAACTCGCCTTAAGAAACGGTCGATTTAAAGCTGCTTGGCCGTTTGTAACAACACAGAAGTACAAACCAGGAGAAAATTATACAAGTTAGGAATCATGAGGTTATTCCAGAAAATTCGGCATACAATAAAACTTTGAATACGTTCAAATAATTACAGGCTGACACAATACATCTGCTCCCGAGTTATTAGTATGTTCAACTTTGGAGCTGAGTTAGCTTCTGTGGCTAACAAAGTAGCTTTACCGCTTGATATCGGCCGCGTGTTACTGATACTGTGTTACTGTTGGCGGACTATGAAGCGAACTACATGTTTGTGTGTGTATATATGTGCTCTTAATAACTGTGTGAGTTACCGGTTGTTGGAGTTTCCGTTACGAGTTAGCTCGCCTTTCGGAGCAGCAGCTGCTTTAACGAACTGTTTACAAGCGCTGGACACGCCCCTTCCTCTTTCAAACGGGAGCGCGGTGACGCAATCGGTTTAAACCAATGAGGTTTTAGACTGTTTGGTTTTCCGACCAATCGGCGTGTTCGCGCCACGGTTTGTCTTTACCACTTTTCACATGACACTAATTCAGTTCGTCGCTACCTTTATCGCTAGTTTTTATTGACAAAACCTCATTTACTATTATACTAATATGTCATAATTTACTACTAGGCTATTCTACTTCTGATTATATTCTATTAATACCACCAAATATTAGTGGTTTATGATTGGTATGACGTAGAAAAAATAAAGGCAAATTCTCTGTACACAGCTGCACAGGTCAGGTGTATGTCAACTGTCCAAGTAAACAATGGACGTTATTGACATTGACCTTTTCTAATTGATGTAAAGAAATATTCATTGTGAATTATGTGTTGAAATGGTTGGCAGGTCAACCAGTACCATACTGGAGGCCCACAGGACTTAAGTTGAGTATTGCTGCTCTACAATGTAGTTTTAATATATTTATATATGTGAATGTAAATGACATGGAGGATAACTAAAATGTAATGTAGAATGTGGAGTGAACAAAAATGCGTACTCCTTTGATTTTATCTCATGCTCGTGTTTACTGCCGCCAAGTGCTTGCTCATGGTTGGAATTGTTTGGGTCTGTAAATTATAGCGAGTTCAGTCGAGACCTGCTCTGTATGGAAAGTGTTCTGAGATAACTTCATGTTAGGTTAGTGGCTATATAAATAACACTGAACTGAACTGAAAGTGCTGTATTTGTCTATAACATACATGTCACTGCACCAAACGAAACACTTTGAACCTCCCCGGACTACTCATTCTGAAATAAACTAGTATGAATTCATTCAATGAAATCAATATTTTCCTTCAAGGTCCCAGTAACTGTAACACTGGTGCTGTACTAAATATTAGTAACCACAAGATGGCAGACACAGCTCAGCACTACCTCACAATGCAACAACCGTCTCTCTGCCTTAGACCACATTTTTGAAACGCACTGTTTGACTATTTAAATGTGTTTCAATCACTGACCAGTCTGAAAAGAGACTTAGAGAGAGGACAGTGTTGATAACATGAGCATCTGCACAGTACAGGTTGCTGCGGTATAATAATAATAATCAGGTGACATCCAGGAGTCACCTCGGGGCTCGTGCACCAATTAGACAGCACACTCCGAACAAAAGAGACTTGAACTGCCTTTTGTCGCACACACTCTCTTGAACAAAACATGCTAATTAGGTCATTTAATAAGGTTGAGTGATGCATTCATTAGCGCTATTTGTGTGCCAGCATGCTTGTTTTCATGTTATATTAACACACTGGCTGAACTTTGAGCCACGGCAGACATTATCACTCATTTTCACATCATTAATGTGGCAAATTAATTCCAGATTCTGCTCAGATCGTCCATACAGACGGGAGGAGGTGGTGATGTATTAAATATGATGAGTCCACAGGAACGTATATATGCAGACAGGTAGTCTCTGCTTGGCAGGTGTGGAAGACAGCAAAATGCAAACTGGTCCCTGAACAGGTGTCTGATTTGTAATTTCATCTCAGCATCATTCATATTACATCAGCTCTAACGGACTGTGGCGTGGCGCGGGGGAATCTTCTGACAGTGTTTGTCACGGACGTCTAATATTCTAATGGACTGGGATCACGCACGGATGAGTGGAAAGGTCAAAAAATACACATTTAAAATGCAAATGCATAGATTGTCTGCCATTGTTCTTGATATCTCATCTAAATTATGTTCATCAGCGCCACATCAGTGTTTGTTTGACCAGTTCATATGGTCAGGTATATTCCCATATTTGTGAAGCGAGCATACGTTTTAGGAGGTTAGCATACTGTTGAATATATAAAAAAAGAAGCTAACCTTAAAGCTGCACCCCAACTTCCCCAAATATTAAAAAAGGCAGCAGAGGACAGTCATTACAGGCGGAGTGTGTAGCAGGAATACAGTCAGAGCTAACCATGGGCTAAACAGTAATGAGCAGCTGCTGTCAGACTCTGTCCACACACCGGATCTGACAGTTATGCAAAGCACATTCACAGCCTATAAGTCTTTAGTGTGTGTGTAAGTACAGCTATGGGCACAGTCTGCAGTAGGGGGGAGGTTGGTTGGTGATGAAAGAACTGGCAGCGTATGCCTCCAGATCAACCAAAATTGCAATGCCCGCTACTGGAACTGGCAGACGGAGGTCGCTATGAATATTTATAGCACAACACGTAGAATTCAAACACCACATTAATGAACAACAAAACTGGAGAGACATGTTTACGTCTGAAAAAAAGGGTGGTTTGGGGGTCTGTTGCACTTTCAATGATCTAGTTTGTGATTCGAGGATCAAGCGTCACGATCCATCGCAAGGACAACCATGGGCGATTACCTGAAGTACCACCAGCAAGACATCATGGCAGTCCCAAGAGTCCGAAGCAGAGGAAAGTGTTGGTGCTTGTTGCGCCACCTACTTTCTGCTATGATCCAGGAGTCGATGGTGCAAATAGGCCAAAAACTTTTTCATCTGACTGCGTGAGCTTATAGTTTCAACAGCAACTCAGCAAATGAGTCTCTGTTTCGAACCTGTTAAGGTTGCATTGGCTTCTAAGGGAGCCTTGGTGACCTGTGGTTCCCCAACACACCCTTCTCTGCATAGAGACGTACCATCATCGAATGAGGGCGTACTCCTTATGGGATTATGTGGTCTTTGTTCACAGATACAGTAAGCTTTGTAGTTATTGAGCTTTGACATGCAAAAGCCCCGGTAATGGTCCTTTGAATCATCATTTACAAGTAGAATATTCACCACATACCAGGCGCTACACGCTAAAATGAGTAAACCTGCAACGAATTCTAAAGCTCACCCCGCCTGACTTTTCTCTTCACTGTATTGGAATCGTCGGATGGGACTGGAGCACACGCACGCCTACCCGTCTCCTTGTGTGACAGAGTCTACTTTTCAGAGATCCAGAAAGGAAAGGTCATCATTTAATAATGAATAGACGGGAGTGAAGAGCCCGGCTACTTACTGTGTCCCCCGCATACATCAACTCCACTGAGCAGAAAATTAAAATGGAAATTTAGGCCTTGAACAGAGTCGAGGGTCCCATTGACCTGTGCTGTATGATTTATGGCGGGCGATTACATCACCTGAACGCTACCTGGACCACTGAGCTCGTTCGATGCGCCGACTCATAACCAGTCATTTCAAAATAGTGTTTACAGCATCGCTCTTTATTGATTACGAGTCATTGACTGAACGTAAAAATGACTTCTGTAATGAGCCTGCGGACTGCATAACAGATTTGTTTTCATATTTACTATTGTTACCATGGACGAATACGGAAACATTAAGTGATTCTTCCAACCTTTAAACAGACTACACACACATTGATATTATTTCATTATTATTTTAAGCACTACTTTATTAATAATTGTTTGAACTTGGTCCAGTGGTCCAAACCTGCTGAAGGTTTTTGTGTGTAAATAGATAATATTGTGTCAAAGGCAATTGCTGCAACTTACTCATGCAACTATAGCTCAGTAAAAAATAGCAATCTCTGACATCCAAAAGAAAACTTATGAAGCATTTGACGGCCGTAGCTTCTGCCCTCTAGGCCTAGGACATATTAGCCCTTTAAAACATCAATGCAACTTATATCATTCTCATTCACTGTGGACTTTTTTGTTTGTTAAGGCATCAAGTCATTTTCATCATTCAGCATAGATCATTTCATTCTTTCTCCCATTAACAGTAGTCCTGCGCAGTGTGGTTACATGTTTTCAAGACAGGCTTAAGATAACCAACATATATATTCAGAAATATTCTATAAATATTCTATAAACGTCCAAATGGATAATTTAACAGCATCATATAGCTGATGCAGTGTGTATCCGTGGGGCAGTGATATTGAACAGGAGTGGGCGATGCCTCATTACTTTTTTATCCCCCTCAACACGCCATGAAAATTAGCTGAGTGGACACAAAGCGGCCGGGCTGTCCACAGTACACTTTCTTTTCGGCTCCTTAGCACGCTGACTTCTTCCTTAGCGTGATTTCTTTTTAGCAAACCAGTTAGGACAAAATGAAACCTAAACACTAAACCGATCATCCAGTTGACTCAATTCTCAATCGAGGCGCCAAAAACAGGTTGTAAAAATGTCCTTTTTCTCTCTAGCATGTGCCGAGAGCCACGGAACATACAAGCATCCGATCCTATAGAATATGATGCATTGCTCTATACAAAGCAGTCTGAATGACCTCAGCCTCCAACGTCAGCAATAAAAAGCAGCGCACACATTTATTCTGCAGTAACTGGGAAGGCGGCTGTGGGAGATAGAGCGGGGCGTCATCCACTAATCAGATGATCTGTGATTCGATCTCCGGCTCCTCCAGTACCGCATGTTGAATTATCCTTCAGCAAGATACTGAACCCCAAATTGCTCAAAACAGCATGTGTCAGTTCAAGACGGCTGCCAAACAAAGCCCATAGTTCATTAATTGGCCTTGGTAACACAGAATCTTAACCAGACAGCACTTGGGTCCTAAAAACAAGTTATAAAGTTAATGCTAATGGTAAAGGTTGAAGAACATGTTGTGACGTAGTGTTACTGTAAAAGTTAGATCATAAAGTTATGAATGGTTGGTGTATTTTTACAACACCGCTGTGGTTTAACATGTGGTTGGAGCATCTTTTTTTCTGACCATCTGCTGAGTGCTGCCGTACTGTATGTACATTAAGTTCATGCGGAGGCCCATTAAGTGGCTAATGGGGTTTGATTGCCGGGGAAACGAGCTGTGACAAATGAGGAGGTGTCCTAATGGATGGACAACTTCAGCCACTGAGCCGGAGTGTTTGATGGGGGGGGCACTCGGGCTCGGCTCCAGATCTGCTTCTTCAGCTGCGGCGCTCTGTTTGCAAAGAGGAAGAGCCGTTTATCTCACAGGGGTGTAGTCAGTTCAATTAAAACTGCTGTCCGTAAAATACACAGAACCATAAATGGCCGAGTAGAGAGTCAGTGTTTAGTTTGTCTGTTCTGGGCTACTGTAGAGACACAGCAGTTCAACATGGTGGACAACAACATAATGATTCTTTCTTTTTATATATTATATATGAATGAAAACAAAGATTTGAAACAATCATTTAAAAAATGTGACATACATTTGGGGCAGATGTGGTTCAGGAAGTAGAGCGGGTCGTCCACTAATCAGATGCTAGGGCGGTTCAATCCCCGGCTCCTCCAGTCTGCATGTCGAAGTATCCTTGGGGCAAGATACTGAACCACTAATTGCTCCTGGAGGCTGTGCCATCAGTGTGTGAATGGTTAGCCCGTCAAACTGATGAGCAGTTGGCAGCTTGCATGGCGCCCAACGCCATCAGCGTATGAATGAGACGTGTAGGAGCGGTCGGAGGACTAGAAAAGTACAGCCCATTAATTAAGACTGTAATCACAATTCGTTCAGTTTTACTTCTATAGCACCGAATCATTTCCAAAAGTTATCTCATGACACTTTCCATATGAAGCAGATGTGGATAGTACGCTTCATAATGTTATCTGCAGAGACCCAACAATTCCCACCAGGAGCAAGCACTTGGTGACAATGGCAAGGACGACCCGTTGAGATAAATAGGTGGATAGATAGATCGCAAGTCACGGTAGTTTTGATTTGAGGCCACAGACGCACTATTTGGCAGTTCAGCCCAGAGCCATGGCTCCCCTCTTGTCATATTTAAACATTTAAGTTTTTACTATTACTTGTTTAATTTTTTCTATATCTGCACAGAAAGTGGAACCATCCCCTCCGAGCGGGAGACACAAATGATGCATTCGCCAAGAAGAATTACTAGGACTTAAAATTTGTCCAGGACAAGGTCTGCTTTACGTGGCTTAGCCCAGGAACATAATTTGCAGATAAATTGGGGGAAAGTGGAGAAGTATGAAGAGCTGTTTTCACTAATCCCACTTCACCTTGAAGCTGTCTGACTTCTCTTTTCTCTCACTTTTTAGCCACATATATCAGCTTAAACCCCACGGAAATCAACTTCTTAACTCTTAGCTCTATGTGGACTAGGAAGAAAGGGGGGGGGGGGGGGGGGGGGGGGGGGGGGCAGAGGTTTTGAAGAAAAAAACCCAAAAAACAACTGTCAATATAGAAAGGGTCTGTCTTTTTGCAGAGGGACTGGCTGTCCCCCGGTGATGCGGAGAGGACAGTAATTAATAGTAAGTAATAGGCCTCTAACAGCCCATGTGGAGATGGTGGCCAGGATGGCTTTAGATAGCAGCAGCCGCTTGGCATTGCGTCAACAGCGACAACAAAAGCAGCGCGGCAGTCACCAGATTTAACTCGAGGCGATCACTTTGACATCACACCTCAACTGTCATGAAAGGCGTCGAAATGGAGCAGCACTGAACAAGGGCATTTGGGCAACAAGTAGCTGAACGCTGAATGAATGTGTATCTTTAACGTAAGGAAGCCATTGAGAAAGAATTTCCTGACTGGGGGGGGGGTCAATAAATTGAATCTTCTTCTTTTGAAATACACAGAACATTTCACGTTTGGTTAGTTTGGTTAGTTGATCCTCAAAAATGTCCCATGTTCTTCTGTGAAGATCTTTCAATTTCAGTTTCATGAAATGCATTTGTCAAGGACAATGAAGAAAGAAAGAGTACTAGACAGTTTGTACCAGATTTAACCAGTAGCTCCATTCCATCTGTACCTCCTGGTGAACACAACTTCATGACCTTAGTGTTTGTGGTGCCAGAGAAAGGCTTAGAAGGGGTCCATCTTCTTGGGTGCATCAAAGTCCTCACTCAATTTATTGAAATTTGAATATTTGATATTCCTTGTGCTAAAATGGAAGATTCCTTCCGGTGGAGCTAGTGGCCAGTGTGTCGGTCAGTGTGTTTGCTTGCAAAGGCAAGTTAAATTGGACATGGCCTTTGGATACAAGAGTTCGACTTTGGATAACTTTGGCATGTGTCCTTAGCGCTGATCGGAGAAAGCTGATGGAGAGAAGCTATCATGTTACCCATGACCCACTCTCAGTTTCCCTTTAAACCATAGCCCATATCGCCCAGTTAATTGTAAATTCTGAAATAGTGTAAACATATAATAATCTCTAAACGGGTTCATTCTCTGGGGTCCAAACAGGCAAAAGCAATTGATAGAACCCCAGAGGGTTAAACGGAACTTCGTGACTCCTGAATGTTAGCAAACCTGAGGAAGAGTTACAAGCCATTGCATCTCTCCTCCTCTTCCTAATTTTATCTGAAGTTCATATAAAGTTGAGTCACATCAGTGGATATCTTACAGCTGTAAACATCACTTGGGAACTATGCTCGCTTGTCAAACTTCGACTGCCGAGCTTTTTATTCACTTCACATAAACTCTGGAATCCATTTTTGCACAGGGATTTCAAGGGATCTCTTTATGGCCAATATGAACGAGAAGATTGATTTCACATTTGGACAAGACCAACTTGAAAGATGAAAGATCCTTTAAAACTGTCAAGGATAAAACACAATAAAGCTTATTTCTATTATCTATTTTCTTTGTTGGAAAGGGGGAAGGAAACAGTATGGTAGGTCTTTAAATTTCAAGGCTATGGGTGGGAACCTTCGATCCACCTTAAACATTCATTTCAAAGCGCCATAGCTATAGTCTTTACTTCAAAGCAGACAACCATACAAAATGAGTGTAATAGCATTTTATTAAATCTCTAGCTCAGTGACTTGACTCAGTTTCTACATATTTTTTATATTTATAGTTTCCATGCTTTACAGGTAGAGCTCATGCATTAGGCCCCACAGCCTTGCTTATATTTTATGGGGGCAAATCAATAACATAGTGCATGAACCCATCGGAACCGTCGAGGCTCACCAACCATCAACATACAGACAGGGAGGACTGACACACAGTGGAAAAGATTTTCCCATTCATCCAGTCACCATTGCTTTACCTCAAAACCAGTGGGAAAATATAATTATTTCCCTTTTTAAAAAGTGCATATCCTGTGGAAACTTAATTGGCCGGCACCTCCAAAAACCCAGAGGGCCCGAGCCTGGAGTCAGGTATGCTGAGACAGGAACAGGTTTGCACATGCTCAGAGTTAAGACGCATTTTCAGCTGTTAAATAGAAGCAGAAGGATGCACGTTCAAAATATATATATATATATATATATATAAAGAAAAGACCTCCGCCTACACTGAAAGTAAATAAGTTAAATATGCCCTGTGTGGGTTTGAGGCTGGAGGTTTACACCCGGAGGATGTTCACAGCAAAATAAAGAATTTAGAAAATTAAAAACATATCTGAAAGTTAAAATTTACATTTGCTATAGAGGGAACGGGTGATTTTTGGGGGATTCATGTTTGGTTCGAAAGAGTGGAACGTCACACGTAAAAACACCACTTCACACGTCATCACAAACGCACAGTTGGATTGTTCGAGACACAGGGTTCGCAGAGGCGGGGCAAAACGACACGTAAAATCGTGAATTTCAAAAAGTTTGACAAATGCTGACATCATCTTTGGTGAGCTTCTGAGCGACTGGAGTGTGGACGCCGGCAACGCTAGCGGGGGAGTGGGTTTGCTGTCGTTACTGCGCATGGACAGTCAGTGGAGGAGAGGTCCGCAGATTCCGACATGTTTGTTGAGTTTCATTGCATAAGATTTGTTACTCCGATCTGGTGCAACCCAGCCCATGTTAGGAGAGATATTTTAGGGTGTGTTCACACCTGACACGTTTGCTCAATGTATGGAGTGCTTCCTTTGTTGGGTCAAATGTGAACAAGGTTTGGTGCCATCCAACTAGAAGAAAATGACCCCTGAACCAAATGAAGCGTCAGCCCAGATCAACCACCATAGCTGAGTGCTTTAGTCTTCCTGTAGTTCCTCTGATGGCCACTAGATGCTGGTTGTGGAGGTGTTCAGGGTTAGGGCATCTCATGCAGATTCACAGGGAAGCTGTCGTGTCTGACATACCTTTGTACCCTTCCATTTTCCTGTAGCTAATGTTATGAAATGGTCCCAGTATTGTCAGTTTTAAGCACCAAACTACTTGGTTATGTTTAAGTTTGGGTTCAAATAACTGCATCACATTACGTACAGTACGTACATTGATGTCAGCAGTCACACATGATGATGCATGTTACGTAACTTGGTGTCACATGGGACACAAACCCTGGCATCCTGGATGAATGTCCTGGGTTCGTTTGAGCCACCTTCAGATGAAGATTTTCTCCGACTTCATACTACACTGCCTGCTGCAGATGGGTTTACATTGAAGCCCAGCGCATCTAATGCAGACGCTAAAGGGTTCCCTGTGCATCCGTACGAGACTCTGAGGGGCAAACACCGACGAGGGGTCTGAATTTGGCGACCGGGGCAATGAGAGATGGACGAAACTTTAACACTGAACCCTCAAGCCAAATTGAGGGTACTGAATCATTATCATCACTTGCTGAATCAGTAGCTTGTGTTTTGCACCGAATTCAATGAACAAAACAGATGTGACTGAAAGCAGCTTTGAAATTCAATTTTTTTTCATCATGTTTAGTTCTTAGCAGCCTCCCAGTTTGCACCTCTCAGTACTACTATTACACTAAAATGCAAGCTAGACATGAACCAGAACGTCTTTCAGCAGAAGTTAACACTGTCCCGACTGTCAATCACTCTGCCAGCCATATGAATGAAAAATATTCTGTTCAAGTTTGCGACTCCATTCCCTGATCCAATAAAAAAAATCCATTAATACATTTTTCTGAATTTGTACAATGCGAACTAAAGTAAAGAAAATACCGTTGCTTATGTTGTACGCTGATGCGTATTTTATATTTTCATACAAAAATAACATCTATGTTTTGCTAGTGTTGTAAAAAAAAACCCATATAGAATTAGAAAATAGAAGAAGGAATATAAGCTGTTTTGAAGTTACCTTACTTCCTGTTCCATTTAGCTTAACTTCCTGTTTAGCGATAAACAGTGATTGAAACATAAAATGAATGCATAAAAAGCACCAGAATGTTACATGTGGCACCTTTTAAGAATGAACATGGAATCCATAAAGAATAAAACAAACTCCGCACTGTACATCCATCTGGTGGCTAATGTTAGCATTAGCAAATGTTCCAGATCGTTGTGTAACGTGACATTGCATCAGTTCACTGACTACCTTGGGTTTTAGTGTTTACTATTATTGCCACTTGTAGTTGGTGCTTCACAGCGGCTTTACACCTGAGTGTGAACACTTGTCTGTTTGAAGCGGTACACCTGCGACCTTCACTGTATACAGTGTCATGTGTGGTGATATCAGAGAGGAGCTGTTGCACAACTTTAAATATGTAAAACATCGACTTCAACTTTACCTTCAGGCAAACCAGTTTGACAGCAGCAGAGGCCGGTCTGGACAGGCTGGTTTTTACACATCTCTAGGTGCTATGTTAAAATCTAAAATCTTAATGGTTGATGTGAAATGCATGCTGGGATAATTGTCCCAAAACAAGTCCCAAAGCATCCTGGGTAAAAATGGACGGTCTTGACTAAATGTGGAATGTTGTACAGAGATGATTGAGAATTTCTTAAACGCAACAATGTTTTAGGTTGTATTCCTTTGATTGACAGGTGTGTGAGCCTATCACAGTCAGCCGTGGTGGTTTGCTGGTTTTCCTTCCTTTGACCAAATTTGGACTTTCTGGCAAGATAGCGCAATCTTTAAAATATATCTCTCGAGGGAGCCTGTGTGACTCTTCATCTATGTTATTTTACAGGTACAGTTTTACAGAAGCACAGGCAGGTCCACCAATCAGATTCAGTTTTGTAGATGAAAAAACAAACCTGTCTTTGAAATGGAGGGTGGAGCTGTGGGGGGGTCTATCTTCTAACGTCATTGACACGTCACGTCACAACAGTGTTTTCTGTCGCGGCGCGGGCGTCTTCTTGGCTTAAAATAAAAAGAAATGTCCGCGAGGCCTCGAATTTGCAGTCAAAGAACCGCAGCAGGGCAGATAAAAGAGTTTTACAAACCGCGGGAGGACATTCTCGAGTTATCACGACACTGATAATTGGAGATCACGATACAGAACATGATAACAAACCTTTTACTGGAGACGTTCTATGAATTTGGTATCATACATGCAAAATGAATATATCACCACTCTTATATAAACAAGTGCCTTTTTAGCTAACAATGCTGTTTACAAGTTTCCATCCCCAAAGTCTCTTTTTACATTTGTCCTTTGTATAAATTTGCATAACTGACTGAATAGTAATCTTTTTTTTTTCCCATGTGTAGTGCTGGCTGAGAGGGAGTAGCGCGAGGCTATAAAAATTAAGGAGGAATGTTAAATCCATGGGTTCTGACATCCTCGTTCTTCTCAGTAACACAGTCCACTCCGCGACAGTCCAGACGGAGAGTGTTCCACCGCTGAAACTGTTACGGAAAGTAAAGCGCGCGTGTTCTGTCAAAGATCGCGACCCCCGCCGCCGTCGCCGGTCAGGCGCTGACTCAGGTGGCGAGCGCAAACTGGTCCTGCTCTATAGGTTTCTTCACCCAGGCGCCCAGACCGGCTTTGTGGAAGGCTCTGAAGAGCGTCTGCTTGGAGCTGTGGTACTCCACCGCTGCCTGCTTGGCCTCGTGGTAGCTGCTGGGTCTCATGGTTCGGATCCGCAGGATGGCGGCGAGCTGGAGGGACGTGGACAAGAAGTTAGACAGATGGCAAAAAACTGTCTTGGCTTTTTGTTAGCAACTGATTAAATTAATATTCACGCGGAGTTGTGTTCACCAGTGTTCATGATCTTTGAGCCAGCATATGGAAGACCACAAGTGTCACAACAATAGCAATAAAACATTTCAGGAATTAATAATGAATTGAAACTGAAATCAAAACTGCAATGCACAACGACACCGCTAAATGCCACCGTATCCTATAAACTGATCTGAGTCTGTATTCTCAATTCAAATTGTGCATCCAGTTATTTCTTCTTCTTTATTTTTTTTATTACGTATTTTTGATTATTTAGTCTTTTTAAACTGCATTTCTGAATAGAATTTTCATTTCCATTATTTATTCACTTACATATTTGAATCTACCTATCATCTGGTCCATGTTGTTTTTGTGATTTTCTATTTAATTAATATTGTATATATATTTTTATATTTTACATATTTCATTTCATTTTATATAATATTACCCATTAAAACCAATAATGAATTACTTTGTAATTTAGTCTATTTATTTATAGATTCACGAAAAAAAATGCCCATTTTTAATGCACAATGAATTATTTTTTTGTTATTTTAATTATGAACGAAATGCTTGATTTCTCTTTCAGTGACACTCGTCGCGCTCCATAGACAGACCGCGATGAAACTCTATAACACTGAAGCGCGTACATGTGCAAATATCTCACTCTCAATATCTCAACACTTCGACCTGTTGGGGCTTCATCCTCATTCAGGTGACTGAACGGGTCATGTGACTTACTCCGTGTCCAGGTACGAATGGAGCACAACGCTATCAGTTATTAAACGGTACTGTGCAAAGACCAGCTGAGTGTCAGCAGTGGGTTACCTTGCAGTGCAGGCGCATCCATCGGCTGTAGAGAGCGTGCTTACAGAGCCTGGAGGGTCGACCCAGGTCATCTTTCCCCGTGGTGGCATTGATCACCTCCAGCCCTTGATCCCCCACCGTCCAGTTCACGCTGAAGTTGGGTGCTTTCCCCGGCTGACGGGCCTCCGCGTTACTGATTCCTGTAGAACACGAGAACGCGGCCTTAAGCACGCACCTCAAAGTTCCCTGATATTTCATAAAACCTTCCTTTCCACACTTCTGGAGCACCTACAGATGCGCCGGTGTACTTCAAAATGTCCCGTCTGTGCTGTCAGCGTGGAAAACAGGTGACAGATAAGTGGGAGTCAGCCATTTGTGAAAAGAGCAGTCTGTTTCTCACCGCTGAGCAGTGGCCTGTTCAAGTTGAAGGACTGTGGCAGGTCCTCAATCTCCGTAATCCTCTGGTACATGGCTCTGGAGAGGTGGTCGGCGTGGTACAGGCTGCCCAGAATGATGCTGGAGAAGTAGATGGGCTCGGTGAAGTAGCTCATCAGAGAGCCCTGGAAACCGACCACGTTCCACCTGAAGGGAGGGGGGGGGGGGGGGGACAGAACGGACAGTTTCGTTCAATCAGGCAAACGTACGGACAGAGTGGACGAAACACAGGACGCGAAAAACCCGAGGGAGCCTCCGCAAACCTGCAAAAGAATCGACATTGTTGCTCCAGCCGATTCCACTGATCCCAGCTCAGAGGAGTCTCGGAGACGCTCGCGTCCTGGAGATCCATCGAGAAGCCTAATCAAAGCTCCAGCGGCCTAATGACACTCGAGGAGTGCAGCTGACAGGAATGAAGTGATTGCAGCGTGACACCGAGATAATTCAGCCTCTTTACACATGCACACAATCATCAGGACTCCTGCCGGTCTGCTCGAAAAAACACCCTTCAGCACCTCGAGAGGGTCTGCAGGGCTGCGTTCAATATTCTGAAAGGGGGCGCTGCCGCTCGATCAGAGGCAATCTTGACTCACTTGACTCACACTGTATTCTGTACAGTCATTGTATGTTTGGAAACACATGCTTTATTTATACGTTTGACCCTATTTTTCCATGTTTTGGCGTCGAAGTGACTAACGCGGGCAGCGATTTTCGAAGTGTTGAGTGAGAGAGCCGCAGCCAGGAGCCGTGGGACTGAGACCGCAACGCGCAATAGTTACGGCAAGTCAATGAACGGCCATTCAAAGTCTTTGTTTCTGTGACTGACAGGCTCGGGTTGTTAACGCAGGAGCCCGAAGACAGAGAGGAACCTTCCGTCAAAGAGTAAGATCACTGCATTGAAGCAGGAGCAGCAGTTATATCGTTGCGTTCAAGGCCGCCAGACTCCATTGACATCTCGTAACATGGTAACACACATTACATTCAAACCTACCAGAAGCAAACACCCACAAGCTCACCAAAACTTTTAGTTTGTCTGTTCCAACATTTATCATCTCTGGTTTGGTTGTCACAACCCTTTAACTTGCTGAGTTGAACGAAGAGCTTCTATTGACCAAATCAGAGTTGGGGATTTTTGGAACAGTGCAAAGATAAGTCGAGGTTTTAGTGAGTTTCATTGAAGTGCGACAATGTTACCACGTGAAGTTCAGTTTGTGGGGTGCCGTGGCCTTGGGGTTCAGGCACCGGTTGATTTCTGGCTGGGAAACTTGCACATTACACATCACTTCCTGTCATCTTCTCTCTCTCTCTGAACATGACCCACAGTGAATCTTTGGCGTTGTAGAGCGTGACGTGTTTGGCTGTCTGTAACAGTGTGCGCGAACGGCGGGCGAACCAATACAAACCTAGCAATCTTGTCACTGCAGGACATGGTGAGCAGCCTCTCACCCTGAAGAACCCCGTCCCACGTCTGAATGGTGTTACTGGAGCGCACCGGGATGGTTCCTTCACCGGACTCGATTTTAGTGCGGAGCTGACCTCGAGCCTTTCTGTTCGGGTGTCTGTCTCCCTGATCTGAGGAAGACAAGCGAGCAAGCACGGACACTTTGAGGAGACTCGCGCGAAAGACCATACCATACTGAAAAGCCTTTCTTTTGCCCTGCGTCCTCTCACCCTCCACTCCGGCTTCATGAGGAGAGAAGATCCGGGCGTCTCCGCACGGGGAGGTGCTGATGTACAGGTGGAACTGGACGTTTTCCTTCAGTTTGAAGCCTGCTCTGTTGTCACACCTGGTAAAGATGGATTTGTGGTGCTCCTCTTCATGGTTACTAGAGAGACACATGGTGAAACGGTTATGATACCATAGGGAATGCTACGGAAAAGTTTCTGATAGGCTGGCAAGTAGCGTTTAAGATGACCTGGTGCTGCACTGTGACTCACCTGAGGAAATGCTCCAGCTGCGAGTACAGGTACCGGATGAGCGACCGACGAGCCACAATCTCAGCGTGGCAGTCGTTGAGGGCCAAACCTCTATCGCTCATGTATTCACCGTTGATGCACTTCGTCCCCGTCGACACGCAGATGACCTCAGCCTCCTTCACGTCAGAACCTGAAGACAAGCAAGAAGATACACGAGGGATTTAGGTGCCATCATACGCAAGCCGCCGCGCAGGGGGGACCTAAAGATGAGTGAGCTTTAGTGGCAGCTTCTGTTTCGCGGGCCTCATCCAGCGGAAAAGAACAAAACATGATTCCAGGGTTTTGTCTGCACCGTGGCCCCTGTTAAGCCCCGTCACCACCTTTATCTGCGAGCTTGATGCGATTTTTTTGGACCTGTGGTCGGTTAAAACTTTTCACCTTGCTGCAGTGACCGTATGTCGGAAGCTACGAATCCAGCTGGATTAGAAAAGCTAATGGAACAGAAGCAAAAAAAAAAAAAAAACATTTCTCAAATGGAACCTTTCCGTGAAAACGCACTGCAAAAGATCTATCCTCTGTTTTTGACTCGAAACGCTGAGATTTAAACCCAAGAGAGCTCGGGCATGTCCGTACCCTCCCTCGGTGAAGGAAGGGCTGGGGTCAGAGGCAGGGTAAGCTTAAATATTTTACATAAAAACCCAAATGCGACACAGTGACAGCTCAGGAATGAAAGAATGGCGCTGAATCAGGTCCCCGCTGAGAGATGCAGAGTGGAGACACGGAACAGAACATGCACAGTAAACATCTCTTTAAATCACTTGACTCTATGTAAATGCTGAGCCGCAGCGTCCCACTATCAAATCCCCTTGATATTTGGGGGCTGTAGCCTAAACAAACACTTACAGAGGTTCTAACTAAATCTTCTTGGATGAGGGTTGAGAAAAGAAAATTACCTGTTGTCATGACGACGCCTGCCAATACTTTTCGCCGAGCGTGCGGAGACGTGAAGCTGTCTGTCAGTTCGCTGAACTTGTCGACGACGAGACGAGACGGCGTCCGCCAGGACCTGGGGTGGTAACAATCATGTGGACGTGAAACAGAAATATCCAGATGAAGGGAGGAGAATAGAACTCTTTGAACGGAACAATGCGGGCCACGCGGACTCTAGCCTTCAGATTTTATGAACTACGAATGACCAAATATCAAACGACGACAACAACACCCAAGTGTGATGGTATATATAAAAAAAAAGCTCTCCTTATCTGCACTGGAACTATTCCTGAATATTTCAATTAGGTGTGGTGCACTGGTGTGAATGACAGGCAGCGATCTTAGCAGCTTAAAACAGTCAAATCCTCTGCTCCACTGACTGCTCTTTGAGTGAAGAGGACTCGGAAAGGCTGGGATAATGAACAGCAGTGTTTGAATAGCACTCAGAGGGTGATAGTAATTAAGATAGCAGCTTTGTTATCGCTGTGCCGGGATTACAGGCAGGGATTAGTTTATGTGTAAATAGATTCCCGGTGTATTGAACTTGTCTCTCCTGAAGCCGTCGCCGTCTTCAATCAGACTTTATCGGGTTGGTCATGAGAGGTGACATTTGTAGACGGTTTCTTTCATTAGACGACAGAGACCTAACAAGGAAGTGTTTACAGCGTGCCATCAAACAGGCCACTGCCCCCCTGAAGCATCGAAAGTCTCGAAAGCTAGCATCTTTTAGCTTCGTTTTTTTTCCTCGGGTTCATGATAATTGAGAGTGCCAGCAATATGTGGCATTGTAAGCAAGTTAGCCTGGCTCCAAAAGTTCCTAGAAAGCGAGGAAGAGTTAGAAATCCTACCCGAGCAGCATTAAGTGCAGACTAGCATCATTCTAAGCTAGCGCTACTCCCAACAACAGAACATGTTAACATCAACTCAAATGTTGGTCAAAGGAGCGAGACTTTGTATTTTCATTCCTGTGATGTTAGCACACTGGTGACCTCATCACGCAGAGGTAGCAACCAAGTGAGGTGAAATGGGCGACCCTAAAACTGCATGCCAAATGCTAGAGAAATGGACGAGGGCTTCAAATGAAGTACTGTATTGATACCAGTATCACTTTAAATCTTTAACGAGACTGGTATTGATGCCAGTACTGTAATTTGTTCAAATGGAACACGGCAATAAAAAACATACAAGAGCTACAAGAGGAATGGGATAATTTGGTTACACTTATGAGAAATCACATATTCCAATAAATCTAGTTCATCTAATCAATAATTTAGAATGTTCCTCCGCAACTAAACATTTGTCTCTGCCTCTATGACTCTGAGACATCCAGCAGTAGCATCATAGTGCATCTTTTTATGTTGTTTTTTATAGACTATAAATAGCAAACGTTAAACTTCAGTAACTATGCAGTGACACAGGTCACGTGCTTCCTGTCCATAACCTGGTCAAGTTAAAGAGTTAGCGGATGACTTTTCGTGCGAGCTAAGGCATCAGGTTGTGCTGGAAAAAACAATCTTCGGCTGGCCCTCTTCAAATGACAGTTTATGGAGTGTTTCACAATGCTACATTCATCAGTTCCTGTTTATTATTCATAGTATGCCTCAGGGAAACAGGAACAAACTTTAATTACTTCCATATGTCTGACACTCGTATAATGGATTTCACATTGTATATTTTGAACTTGTAGCGCACGGGGGATGCAGAGCAAGAGAATAATTGTGAGGAGTACGGAACCAAATTGCTTGTGCCATCCATCAAGTACACTCCTTCAATGGTATAATCAACTATCTTTAAAATAACAGGCCCTTTTAGTAATTCATTTACTTCCTCCATGCTTACCTGTGGCAGGTGAAGCTGCAGTCCTTCTCTGGGTATAGGCTGTCTTGATGGTGCCTGATCCAGCTGCATGTTAAACAGAGCAGATAAAGCCGCCTGGGCGGCCCGGGCCTTGGCCAGCTTCTTGTTCCGCCCAGAACCCTGGAAATTCTGATCATCTACGCACTCTTGACATGACAAGTTCTTGGCATGGCTCTCTCCCCACTCTCTGACACAAAGTCATACCTTGAGGCCGGCGGCCGCCAACTCGTTGAGGATCATGACAGGATTCTTTCCGCTTGTTGTGGAGTAAGGTGGAGGGGCTGGAGGTAAGGGAGCCTGGACCAGATTTGGGACAGGGGA
The DNA here is from genome assembly GCA_014281875.1 of Nibea albiflora. Classification (NCBI taxonomy): domain Eukaryota; kingdom Metazoa; phylum Chordata; class Actinopteri; family Sciaenidae; genus Nibea; species Nibea albiflora. The sequence continues at coordinate 12 of JABGLX010000381.1, read as the reverse complement.
GGGTAGCAATGG